>CAUYSK010122219.1:0-24784 GCA_963575035.1 Avahi laniger
AGAAATTAATTGGACAGCTAAAAATATATAGAAAAAATTAGCCAGGCATGGTGGTGCATGCCTGTAGTCCCAGCTACTTGGGAGGCTGAGGCAGTAGGATTGCTTGAGCCCAGGAGTCTGAGGTTGCTGTGAGCTAGGCTGAAGCCACGGCACTCACTCTAGCCAGGGCAACAAAGTGAGACTCTGTCTCAAAAAAAAAAAAAGTTGACATATAATATCAGTACCCTAGCCCACCCCTATTAAATCCAATATACTGTCCCTTTTCAACTCTGTGTAAGAGAAACTAGGTCCAAAAATAAGTCCTAATTTGTTTTCACCTGTCTGCACCTCTCGATATCCCAATATTATCCAATCCTAATGCCAGCATTTACACACTCAAAACTTAATCATGTGCTAGGATTTACATTTTTTACTCTGAGATTCAAAATATTGCCTTATGTTTATATAGTTACTTGGAGAACAAAGCACGTTACATAAACAGTTACATCAGTAGTAGACTGCTACAAGTTGGTATATATGTAAATAGCGCCAGGGGGTCACGGTAAATCAGGTGGAGACCTCTAATCCTTCTAACCAGGTACCTACATACCGAAGGCGAGATCTGTAAAAACACACTCGCCGAAATTTTGGTTTTCAATGCCGAGTTCCAACATGTCACTCTCACACAGGAACATTACACGCCCACAGCTCTAGGACCTATATATTTTGTTGGTTTGTTGTACCTAAGACAGTTAACATCTTTCAAGATCCCTGTCCTCTTAAATCACCAAATGAAAAACGGAGTCTGGTCAAACTCAGATGTCTGTCTACCTGTCCACCTGTAATATACCATATAAGTACTGTAATCTGTGTGATCAGATGCAATAACATACATAGGGGAGCCTAAGCTACAAAATTACTACCAAAGGAGGAACAAATAGGTTAAAAAAGTTAAAAAGCATCCTGACCTAACTATTAATTCAAAATGCATTCGCAGAAATTTAGGACTAAGCACTACGCAGGTAAGTTGGACAGCCCCGTCTGAATCATCTAAAAGCTTTCCAAAGATGTAGGTGGTGAAGAGAATCAAACTGTTCCGTAAATTAAGCTTTCAAAGATCCTAAGATGCAAATGACAGCTGGCTCCCAGAAAGAAGGGGTCAGGAACAGAGGAGTCTATGGGAGACACCCACGGACTGGAAGGAAGAGGGGCAGGCTACCCCCAAGAGCAGAGTTTGTCCGAGGATTCAAGAAGGGCAGATGGGGATCTCCTGAACTGGGGAACGTAGCCGGTCAGGCCTCCGTGCCCGCGTGGGAGCCCCCCTGTGCATAAATGGGGGCTCACGACCGAGAGCTGAGGCCTAATTCTCGCAGCGGCCTGGGGGTTCGGCCAGCGCCGGACACTCTGGAGCAGGAGAAAGCAAAGGAATCTGGACCAGGAAAGCACGGAAAGACAGACCGGGGCCGCCGGGGCTCGGGCCTGGCCTCACCCTCTCATGGTGAACTTGACCACGGTGAGTCTAGAGCCCGCGCCGCTGAGCTCTGGCTGGAAATCCGGGTCGCTTCCGACCGGCTTCACTCCCACCATCCTCACAGAGAGCCGGGTAGGGCGGCTGCGACGCCACTGGCTTCGAAATTGAAGGCGAAGACGAGCCGGGAGAGGAAGGAGAGAAGCTCAGGAAGGCTAAGGCCTGGACAGAGGAGGTGGCAACAGGGGCGTCTTCTAACCGAGACTCTCAGTGCCGAGTCACGCCAGGGAGCGGAGCGGCCGAGGAGGCGGGGACGGGAGGGGGGAGGGGAGAGGCGAGGAAAAGGAAGATGAGCAGGACCCAGAAACCACCGCGCGGCAGGGCCGCCGGCGCTTGCGCGCTTTGACGTCATTTCCGCGCCGTCCGTTTTGGCTCCCATCGCCCAATCCGAAAACGCGAAGCGTAGCTCTACCCTCGACTGAGTCTCCTCGCGCTACCTTGAGTGGCGCAGGCGCAGATGTGTAGCGGTCACGAACGCAGGCGCAGACTGAGACTCAAACGTTCATGTATTCGTCCGCGTTTGTTAGACCGCCCTCCGCTCCACCCCGGGGTTTTGCTGAGTTTTCTGGGTTAGGCCAGTGAAAAGGGGCCTCGTTTTTCCCCGAGTTCATGGTTGCTGTCTAAAGTCAGAAGGCCCCCTCGGGAAGTACTTTGAGGATGTTCTTGTCCTGAATTCTGAGCGGGTCACTGCGCACAAGTAAAATAGACTTTAGGAACGGTTATTTACAGATCTCATTACATCTCTCTGTGCAGTAGTTGAGAAAGTATTGTGTGCCTGTCTTTAGGTCTTGCCCATAAAGATAAAGGCATCAGCCCTAATTTAAGAAGTTCAGTCTAGTGACAGACGCAAATACAGTAACAAAGAAGTTTGAATAGGAAGCGGTGGAGACAAATGAGATGGGAGCGTGGAGCCGGGTAAACTTGCTGGGAATGTGAGCCCTGAGTTCAACCTTGAAAGGGAAGAAGAAGTTAATGATAGATGGTGAGAGATAATAGCGATGGGTTGAGAGGGCAGATAATAAGAATAGGTAATATTTAACACATTATGTACCAGGCAGGATACAAGCTCTCTCTCTCTTTTTTTTTTTTTTTTTTTCTGAGACAGTCTCACTCTTTTGCCTGGGCTAGAGTGCAGTGGTGTCAGCCTAGCTCACAGCAACCTCAAACTCCTGGAAGGGATCCTCTTGCCTCAGCCTCCCGGGTAGCTGGGACTACAGGCACATGCCACCATGCACGGCTAATTTCTTTCTATTTTTAGTAGAGATGGGGTCTCCCTCTTGCTCAGGCTGGTCTCAAACTCCTGAGCTCAAGCAATCCTCCCGCCTTGGCCTCCCTGAGTGCTAGGATTACAGTCGTGAGCCACCACGCCTGGCCCAAGCTCTGTTTATATACCAACGCATTTACTTCTCACAACAACCCTGTGAAGTAGGTTCTGTTATTATTTCAAGTAAAGCAGGCTTTTTAAAATATCAGGCTAGTTTAAAAATTATTTGGACTTATCTGGGGAGAGGAAATTTGAGAGGACGGTAGAGGTCAGATCATGACTAGCTAAGGCATTTTGATTTTATCATGAAGGCAATGGAAAAATCACGGCAAGGCAATTCTGTGATTATAGAGTCTTTAGAAAAAGCTCTAAGGTAGCAATGAGGAGGATGGAAGGCAGTGAGATCAGTTAAGGAGACTACGGTCACCAGGAACTAAATTAGGAGAGCAGTTGCAGTGGAAGAGAAGGGGAAGAAATATATTTGAGAATCAATTAGAAGATTAGAACCACTAAACCAATGGACCAATTTAGTGAGATGACAGAAGAAGGAGGTCTAGGATAACTCAAATATTTCAATCGTAGCTTTTTTTTTGAATGAGTTAAGATGCCTTTAGGACATCCAGGTGAGGTGTACAGTAGATAGTGGGGAGGATAGGTTTAGAACTAAAGAAAAAGAAATAGGATAAAGTTACAGATTTGGAAGTCATCAGACTGGATGATAGTTGAAGCTCAAGAAACATGAAAAGAGAAGGCTAAAGGTGCTGCAGAAGCAAAATAATTATTCTTAACTGTACCCAGCCAGATGAGAGGCACAGTAATTATATTCCTTTCTCATGTAATATCAGCACAGTGTAATGGCTTTTATAGACAAATAAAAATTCCCATAATAAATCTTTGCTACTTACAATTTGTGGCAGTAACCTCTCTGAACTTCAGCTTCTTTGTCTGTGAAAATTGGATTAATGATACCTGCTTTCTAGGATTATGAGGGTTAAAGGTTATAGTGGATAATGTACATAAAGAGCTAAAACAAAAGGTACTCAATAAAAGATGTTTATAAACAATGATGTGTTACTCAGCTAGGGCTGCTGTAACAGCAGAATACCACACACTGGGTGGCTTAAACAGCAGAAGTTTATTTCTCACAGTTCTGGAGACTGGAAGTCCAAAGCCAAGGTGCTGGCAGGTTGGTGTCTCCTGAGGCCTCTCTCCTGGACTTGTAAATGAATGCTTTCTCACTGTGTCTTCACATGGCCTTTTCTGTGTGCACACATGTATGTACACACACATACAGAAAGTACTGGTGTCTTCTTCTTATAAGGACACCAAAGACTATCTACTCTTGTCTCTTTAGGCCTGAGAGTAGAAATCATTCCTGGCTGTTGGTGGCATGAGGGTATTGAGAAACCCTGGCCTGGCCACCTAGTCTACTGATGCTAGTGCAGACCCGACGAGACAAGAGAATCCTGACTTGGGCACTTCACATATATAGCAGGGACATGGGCCATTATAATCCCAAGGCACGTACCCGTAGGAATCAGAAGTACTTGGAAGCCATAATTCCTGCATGGACTTCCATGCTTATAGCATGAACTACTTCCGGCCACCTAGCACTAACCTAACTGTAAGCCCAGATAATACCAACTAATTAGTAACACCCAGAGACTTCACTTTCCTAATACCAATAGAGCTCTTTCGGTTTGAAAAACACTACCATTTTTCTCCTCCCCTACCTTCACCACCCAGAGCATAGTTGTGTGGTGTATCCAGTTCCCGTCTCTATGGTAAAACTTTTCCACTCACTGCTCAATCCTTTATGTATTTGTCTTTATTTTCTCTTTAACATCACCATCACTTTTTGATTCTTCGAAACTTTATCCACAAGTTTATTAATACTCGCCTTACTAAATTATCCTCAATTACCCACTTCGAATGTGCTTTTTCCTTTTGTGACTGTGCCTCATATAAAAATTTGAAAAATGGTTCAACACCTGGGAAATTGGAGGCTGGAAGATTAATATAGCAAGCAGCAGATAAATACACGAGAGTTGCCAGCATGGAGGTCATAATTGATACCACTAAAATAGGTGAGTTCATCAGGAAATATACAGAAAAGTAAAGAGTTACAAAAGAAATTTAAAGAAAACCACAAATATGGAATAAAATGAGAAGAGTTAGAAAAGAAGCAGAGATGCAGGAGGAAAATCACAAAAGTCAAGGGTCAAAGACCAAAAGGTTGAAGACTGAAAAATGCTTTGGAATGTAGGAAAAGAGTCATTAGTTATTACTCAAACAGCCACTACCATTCGATGAAGTAAGACTGGAATCAGCGCACTGACAAACACAACAAATTGTTCAAGGCCTCCAGTGTGTCTGGCACTGGCTGAATACTCAGAAGTTAAAGGTGATTATTACATGTTCCTGTCCTTAGGGACATACACTCTTGTGAGAGGTCCTCACAACCTGGAGATACAGGCAATATGGTAGTTATTGTCCCTACTCTACTGATGAAAAGGCTGACATTCAGGTAAGTGTGTAATTGATTCAGAGCTATATAATTAAGCATCTGTGTAGCCTTCTCTAGGTTGCACCCGGCATTTTATAGAAACGAACTTTATATATGTGCATGGAAACATTTAGCAGATGTTATCGCAAGGTCAGAAGGCACAGGTCGGGGAAACATCCTACACAAAAATTCTACAAAGAAGGTTCAGATAGCTAAAACAAAAATAGACTAGACACGGTGGCACATGCCTGTAGTCCCAGCTACTCCGGAGGCTGAGACAGGAGCATCCCTTGAGCCCAGGAATTCAAGACCAGCCTAGGCAAAAAAAGCAAGATCCCACCTCTTCAAAAAATGTAGTTAACTAGTCCCCCAATGTCATTTAACTAATGCTTAATTTCTTTAACTAAATTAAACTTCTTGGTGGATGAAATTTTCCCAAAACTCCATTTCCTAGAATTTCCATGAAAATTTTAGAAAAATCTTGGAGACTCAAAAACCTCTGCAAGGATTATTTATGCTTATTCTTAGCAGCATGGGGAACACTCTTTCCATTCCTGAGATTAACATATTCAGAGATGCCAAATATGCTGCATATATACAGTCACAAACTGCCCCGCCTCACAACTCCTTACTTGTTCATGGCAGGAATTAGATGCCATGTTTCCCAAGGAATCTAGCTTCAGCCTCAGAATTCCATTCTGCAGAACTCACTACCAGGGTCAGCACTCTAGATGAAACCTATTTGCCATTCCCATGCTTTTCTATGAAATTCATAGTTTGCATACTATAGTAAGTTCCTCAAAAATATAGGTTCCCAGTTTCACACCTAGAGATTCTGAGTCAGTAGAGCAGGAGTGTGGCCCAGGAATATGAATTTTAGCAAGGACCCAGGGAAACTGATGTAAGGGATCCACATTTTGAGGAACACTATTCGATGATAACTAGTCTACCATATACATAACGTTTACAATGCATTTAATATAGAGAAAGTACTGTGATAATGTTTTGAAACACCTTTCCTCTGAGAACATCTCAAGCGCAGTAAGACACTTCTACAAATATGAGTTAAAAATAAGTGCCATAGCAAAAGTAGTGGTTCAGAAAAAGGAGAGAAAATTTCTAGCTGGAAAGAACAGAGAATGCTTTATAAAAGAGCATGTTCTAATATTCAGGTCTAGATAAACATAGGAAGGAAATGCATCAACTTCACAGAAATGACTCCTGATATCTCTTCCAAACTCTGGGCCTCAAGAGATCCTCCCGCTTTGGCTTCCCAAAGTTCTAGGATTACTGGTGTGAGCCACCACACCTGGCCTGATTGATCTCTCAACTTACCGAAAATATAATTTTCCCCCCAGACTCACCAGTTCTTATCAAGTCCAGCCAGTCACTGGAGGAAGGCCTTCTATCATGTCCCACAGCTATCGTGGGTTCACTCTGCTAATTTAACAGAAAGCATACTGGAGATATGTCAGACATATCTGTCTCTCCCATGGCTTTTTTCACATAGTAGGCACAAAATAAATATCGGTTGAATAAATGGTTAGTAAGCATAATAAGAATCTCAGTCCACAAAAATCAGATGTATAGGAAATATGACTTTGTTTTCTGTAATTCAGTTTCATTTGACTCTGAATCCCCACCCTCCTGCTACATCTAACTACAACAAAAACTTAACCTTATCTCTTCCTCTGGTAGAGTCAGAAATTATGCCAGATTTCTGGGGTTTGGGGTAGGAGTGGGATACTGGTGTATGCTGATCTCTAGAATCACTGTCTCTGTCTACATGCCCTTTTCAAGCAGCCCCTCTCTGCTCTATGTGACTACATCAGGCAGTGGGACCCTTTGTTTGAGGCTGCACCTGGCCCCATCTGCCTGGATGCACCCACCTGCCATTTCTCCCTGAGTTTTTACCTCTTTCCTCCAGTTCAAGGAACCAAGACCTTGAGCTTTTTCTATTTTCTTCACTTCTCTATAGGGGAATCTATTTTTAGTGCAAGGGAAACACATCTGACTTTATATTTACTCAAGACATTGTTTCTGTACCTGTAAATACTCTTCCTTCAAGGCAAACACTAGAAAGAAACTCTGCTGCCAGAAATTAATCCAGCCCATAGGTATGTTCTGTTTGGACACACACAAATGTGTTTGTGTGTGTCTGTGTGCATGAGCATGCGCGCATACATGCACGTGTGTAGACGGTCCCTAACTTACAACTTGTGAAAGTGATATGTATTGAGTAGAAACCATACTTCAAGTACAACCATTCTGTGTTTTCACTTTCAGTAATCAAGATACAAGATATTCAACACTTTATTATAAAACATGCTTTGTGTTAGATGATTTTGCCCAACTGTAGACTAATGGAAGTGTTGAGCACATTTAAGGTAGGCTAGGCTAAGCTATGATGTTTGGTAAGTTAGGTGTATTAAATGCAATTTTGACTTATGATATTTTCAACTTATGATGGGGTTACTGGAATGTAACATCAAGGAACATTTCCGTATGTGTGTGTGTGTTATATTATTGGGGATATTTGGGACATTATATTACAGCCTTTTGTTTTCCCTGGAGTTTTTAATTGCCTTTCTGTTTTCTTATGCTATTAATGTTTACTTTTATCATAATATTGTTTTTCAATTTTTCCATTATATTGAATACCTATATTGTCTCATTTTTAATTGGATATCTTCCTTTTGAAACCCTATAACCTCTAGTTTCATCTAGATCGATTGCTCTATGTATCTGTTACACAGCTGTCATCCTGGGATTTCCCTTTACTGATCATTTGGGTAAGAACTACCATTTTCTGTATCCACTGTTTTCCTTCTCCATGATTTACTTCCCATGTTTTTTTGATCAGATCCTCAAATAACATCCTATAAAAAAATAGCTGGGAAGTAAATTTTTTGAGTTGCATGTCTAAAATTATTTTATTCTCACATTTGACTGACAATTTGAACAAGTGCATACTTCTGTGTGGAAAGCCATTTATTCTGAGATCCTGAAAGGCATTGCTTTATTTTTCTCCTGTTTCCCATTTTTTCTCCTTGGAAGACTGATGTTAAGTTAAACTTCTTTCATTTTGGGAGATCTCTTTCTTCTCTATCAGCTTTTGGGATCTTTATCACTGGCATTCTGAAATTTCATAATGCCATGTCTAAGGTATAGCTCTCTTGTGATCCATTCTGCTGGGTATCCCGTGGACATTCTTATGTGGTGGCTTTTAATTTTAGTTTGGGGACATTTTCTTGTTTTGTTTTGTTAATGGTTTTCTTCCCTAATATTGGACCTCCTGGGTTCGTTGGTCTACTATGCCTCATACTTTTGCTCATATTTTCCTTCTCTCCCTTCTTCCGTCTATTTTTTGCGTGTTTTCTGGTAGACTTCTTCAACTTTGTTTTATAATCTTATTTTTAATTTCAAAGGGCCCTCTTTTTTCTGACTATTCTTCTTTCATAGTATCTCATTATTGTTTTATGTATGCAGTGACTTCTCAAATTGCCAGTAGTAGGTAAGGGTTTGTGTTTTTCATTTGTTTGCTTTTTGGTTTTTTACCCAGAATTATTTCTCTCTTAGCTAAGGTCATTCATCTTATACACATTGTAGGCTTTCCTAAAGTGTCTGGTGGCATTTGTCACTCAGTAGCTGTGCCTATTCTTCTTTTTAACCCTTTTATTTAAGGTTTTATTTCAGTGATCATATTTTTAATTTTCAGGATATATAACTACTCTTTTATACACCTCCTTTTCATTTCATAGTGTTGATCTTCTTACATGATTGGTGATTGTCGGTAGCAGTTTTATCTCTTACAAGTCCCTTTTTGCATCCCAGTGGATGTGTTTGTGTTCAACGTGTTCTGTGCTACAGGATCTACTGCCAGTCTTCTGGGTAGAAGGGCTACATGTTACTTCTGGGTATCACCCACCAGGGGCACTGTTCTACCTCCCAAGTTCAAAAACTCGTCCTATTACTCCACCCTGAAGGCAAATGCCTTGGCTGACTGTTGTCTGAAGAAGTGTTCCTTTGGGAGTTGGGTCGTGGTGGGGAGGAATTGGAATTGCTGCTCCAGTTGCATTTCTCAACTGCAGTCCTGACAGAGCCCTCCAGGGCTCCTCCAGATCCCTCCAACTGAGCTGCTGCTTGTTTCCTCCAGCTGGGCTTTCTTCAGGCATTTCTATGTTTGCAGCACCTTCTGTAGAAACAGTCTTCTTTCATAGCAGCATTTTCTTCTTAAGCTGAATATGTTTCTATCACTGTGATGTGAATTACTTTTGTTTACTCGAAGATGCTTTAAAATTTCTGGTCTGTATGTAGCATCCTGTATCTGTCAGGGCTCCTAGTTGCAGTAATTCAATTTATTCAACCAATATTTATTGAATACAAATAACAGATTCCATTCTAGCTAATTTAACCAGAAAGGTGTTTATTATAGGATATTAGATAGTTTGTAGGATTTCCAGAAGGGATAGAGAAAAAGTATACAAATTTGAGTATACGAAAAGAGTATACAAATTTGTATACTCCACAACCAGAAACGACATACCCTTGGAGAAATGGTCACACAGACCATTAGAATAGTTGGAATAGTTCCACACAGCTGGGAACTATTCTAATAAAAATGAAAGGTCCACTGCCATCCCCAACCTCTGCTTAGCCCCTATGACTGGGGTGTGTCTCCTTGGATTGCATGTAAAACTATGGCTGCAAGGCAGTCTGGGAAATAAAGTATTTGGTGTTCTATACTCTGGAGCACAAGTAGGAATACTAGGAGGGCGTATGAGTGTGTGTTCAATGAGCTAATCTGCCACACATCCCTTCTCGTCATCTTAGTACTCTTAGGAAATTATCATTTTTCTTTAAAATATCATCTCTGTCATTTCCAGGGGTGTAGGCTGGAATGAAAAGGCAGAGACATGATCAACCCGTAGTTGTTTTTAAAATATATAATGATAAAATATACATACATAAAATTTACCATCTTAATCACTTATTAAAGTGTACAATTCAGTGGTGTTGAGTACACTCATCACTATTCATTTCCAGAATTTTCTCATTATTCCAAGGAGAAATTCTGCACCCATTAAATAATAACTCCCCATCTCCTTTTTTCCTGGCCCCTGGTAGCCCCTACTTTAGTTTCTGTCTCTATGAATTTGCCTATTTTAGGCACCTCATATAAGAGGAATCATACAGTATTTGTCATTTTATGACTGGCTTATTTCAATCATCATAATATTTTCAAGCTTCATCCATATTAGAGCATGTATCAGAATTTCATTTCTTTTTAAGGCTGAATAATAGTCCATTGTTTGTATATATTACATTTTATTTATCTATTCATTTGTTGATGGACACTCAGGTTGTTTCCACCCTGTGGCTATAGAGAATAAAGCTGCTGTGAACTCTGGTATATTAAGAATCTCTTTGAGTCCTTGATTTTTAATTCTTTTGGGTGTACACCTAGAAGTAGAATTGTTGGATCATATGGTAATTCTATGTTCGATTATTTGCGAACTACCAAACTATTTTTCACGGTGGCTGTAACATTTTACATTCTCACCAGCAATGCATGATGATTCCACTTTCTCTGCATCCTAGCCAACACTTGTTATTTTTTTATTATAGCCATCCTTGTCGGTGTAAAGTGATAGCTCACATTTCCCTAATGACTAGAGATGTTGACTATCTTTTCATGTACTTAATAGACATTTCTTTATTTTCTTTGGAGAAATATCTGTTGAAGTCCTTTGCCCATTTTTGAATCAGGCTGTTTGTTTTTTGTTGTTGAGTTGTAGGAGTTCTTTATATATTCTGGGTATTAATCTCTCATTGAGTAAACGATTTGCAAATATTTTCTCCCATTATATGGGTTGTCTTTTTACTTTCTTGTATCCTTTGATGCAAAAGGTTTTAATTTTGATGAAATCTTATTTACCTATTTTTTCTTTTGTTATCTGTGCTTTTGATGTTGTATCCAAGAAATCACTACCAAATCCAATGTCACAAAGATTTTCCCTTATGTTTTCATTAAGAATTTTATATTTTTAGGTCTTAGGTTTAGGTCTTTCATATTTCATCAACTATTTTGAGCCAAACTTCTCAATTTTGATTCTAATCATTTCAAAGTATTTCCATGATAGAAAAGGTAGGTATAGTTTTCCGGTTCCATATAAATTCGAGTGTTGGGGAGGCAGTATGCAATAAACATAAAATATCTGATATTAGTTTTTTCTCCAAATTTAGTCCTCTTATGAAAAGGAAAAAAAAAGTCAGTTTCTGATTTTTGAAAAACAAAAGCAAGAAAACAATGAGGAAAAGAACATTTCTTCTACACCCATAAATTCCACTGAGATATAATATACCTCTTTAAATAACTGAATTTGTATTTGCAGAAGCACAAGGATACAGATTTATTGATACTGTACTCCTGAAGAAAAAAATAATATTTTATGTTATTTTATATTATACCAGTTATATCAGTTAGCTCTGCTTAAACTGGGTAATTTATTTCTTTAAAAAAAAGTGTCAGATAAATTTTGTCTCATTCTTAAAGTTGCAAAGGCAAAAATATGTAATTTATGCAATATAAATTTTAAATAAAAAGGTTCATAATTTCCAAATCCTTTCCATAATATTTCATGCTTTGAATTTGAAAATTGAATACCATTTTCCCCAGGTGTCTCTAGGTGGCGCAATATCTTTTTAGTCAAAAGGGTGTCATTTCCCTTTGCATATTGAATCTTTCTTTAGATAATGACGTCAAGTCACCAGATGGACCATTTTTCCCACGAACACTATATTCTTTAGTTTTGGACACTAGGCAGTGTCATGAAGAAGAGGGATTCCTAGGAAGCCATAGAGTGATTTATCGCTGTCGCAAATCTCCTCCTCCTGGGACGTACTAAAGAAACTCACTGGCAATTCTAAGAGTCAGTTTAAGTGTTTCCTTGACATGTAAAGTAGTATTTTCTTCTGAAATTTATATCTGAGGTCCAGAAGTCATTAAAGTGCTTGGAGTTTCTATTAAGAAGCCCAGATATTTAGAAAACTATTTCAGATACCTCAGCTTCTGCAATAACAATGCATATTTTTATTTAATTTTTTTGAAGAGTATATTGGGAGTTTGTCTTAGTCAGTTTGGGCTGCTATAACCGAATACCATAGAGGGGGTGGCTTAAACAACAAACATTTATTTCTCACAGTTCCAGGGGCTGGAAAGTCCAAGATCAAAGTGCTGGCAGATCCCATATCTGGTGAGGGCTCTCTTGTTGGTTTGCAAATGGCCATCTTGTTGTATCCTCACATGGGGGTGGTGGGGGGAGAGAGAGAAAGAGAGAGAGAGTGAGAGAAACTTTCTCTTCTGTGTCTTCTTATAAGGGCACTAATCCCATCATGAACATCCTACTTTATGACCTAATTGCCTCCCAAAGGCCCCATCTCCAAATACCATCACATTGAGGGTTAGGGTTTCAACATATGATTTTGGAGGGGGTACACAAACATTCAATCTATAACATTGTTGGAATTAACTCTTTGGAACTGAAAAAAGTACACATAACTAAAAATCTATACTTAATCGCTGGTTGTAAAAGAACTCTTTTTGCCTGTGGTGTTATAGATATTGTCTAACTAAAAAGGACAGACAGAGAAGAAAATGATAAAATTTTTAATAGAGGCTTTCACTGTATTCGAGGCCTTCTCTCAGGTGTGCCCTTGAGCAAACTCATATACAAACGCACATGTGCGCGCGCGCGCACACACACGCGCACACACACACACACACACAATGCATTCACACCCTCATCATTCACTCCATTTTTGAGTAGCAAATATCTACATATCTGAATATATCTGAGGGCCAGGTACTAAAGAAACTTGATAAAAGTAAAATGCTCACTAGTGGCTTCTGTACAATAAGGAAGTGGTTATTCACACAATGTTAAAAATAATATTCCCATAAAATTCAGAATATTAGTATTGGAAGGGAAGGAGGATCATACCCATTGGTAGAAAGTACCAAAGTAATAACTTCTCACAGTGGAGGATATAGCTGTCTACTCACCAGACTGTGAGCAATTTGACTACAAGAACCAAGTCTTTGTATTTGCCGTGTGCCCAGTTCAACATAGTGGCTAACACTACTAGATGTTGAATAAACAACTCTTTCCATCCTGACGACTTCAATTTAGGACAAGTAAAAGAAAGTACTAGTTCATGAAGATGGAATAAAGTTAAGGTACTTGTTGCCATTGTCTCCCTTCCACAGATTATTTCATCCATAAATTTTTCAGCCTGCACATCTACAAGGTGAGGAAGGAATCCTTTAAGAAACCATAACCAAAATATCATTATCACATCTAATATGTTAACAATGCTTCCCTAATATCAGTAAATATCCACTTGGTGTTAAATTTCCCCAATTTTCTCTTAATCTATTTTATAACTCATTTGAAACAATATCAAAATAAGGTATATGCATTGTATTGGTTGATACGTCTCTTACTTCTCTTTTATCAAAGCTTTATTTAATCTTTATTTCTTTTTTCCAACTTTTTATTTGAAAACACTGAAACTAAAAGAACAGTTGCAAAAGAAAGTATAATAAAGGGTCTAGATGTATCAATTGTTAAAATTGTGCCATGGTGCAGGTTGGGTTCTCTGGAAAGCTGACACTGAGATGGAGAGAGGAGTCCAAAAAGTTTACTGTGGAATAAGCCATGAGAGAAAAAGGGAGGAAGCAGGATTGTGCAGAGGAAGGGGAAAAGCAGACCTGGCAAAGTCTCTACTAACCCAATCTGGAGCTCTGAGACAAAGATTGCTTATTAAAAGAGTCCTTCATGGCGCAGAAATAGCTACGCATTGACTGGGGGCCTCTCCAAGAAAAGTGTGCCTTTGACTTCCTTCGCTTTGCTCAGTCATTTATGAGGGGCTGCCCCAAGAATTGTATACCCTCGGCAGGAAAGGTGGGGTAACCCTGAAGAAGCAAATAGCAAGAACAGTGAGCGAACCACTCTCCTTGGAGCTGGGGTATGGTTCTTTCTTGAAGTGGAATCTGGGTAGCGGATCTTTGTGTCTCCCACAGTCCACTGTTTATGCTACAATGGATCCCCTTCTCCCCACAGGTTTAGGGAACAATTCTCCCAGGTTCTGGTTGTCCTCTCTTCCTCATGGGAAACTTAGAAGAGTTTAGGACGATCTACAGTTCCTGCTGCTGCAGTTGGTGACTCCTTTACTATCCATTCTAATTTCCCCTCGCTAATCTTGATAGTTTGGTGAGGGGCTCCCAAACCCTCATTTGTGAGGAGTTTTAGTACCCCACAACTGGATCATCTTCATTCCTTCCTAAAAGGCCTGAGTATGGAGCAACTAGAGATATTTCTAGAAAGACATCTTGTTACTTGGAAAGAAATGGTCTGATTTACTGGCAGTCATGAGATAGGGAAAAAAGAGAAGTCTCACCAATTGACTTTAGTATCACGTGAGAAAGTGCAAAGGGAAGCTCTTATTTACACAAGGGAGTTTAAATTACGCAAACATCATGCAAAGAACACTTATTAAACTTCTTTTCTAGACCTCCATGAAATCTAGTGTGATTATCCTTCCTTACCCCAACCTAGAAGGAATTCATCTCTTTTCTCCCCTGCTCCTTACGTGTGTATTTCTCATCCTGTGCTGTATTATAGCTTGTATGTCTTTGTGGGCATTTGTCATTTTTTTCAGCTGCCCGGCATCCAACATACTTTCCAATGTGCATGGAGTTCCCTCCCTCCTGAGTCTGCATGGGAAGCAGAGCCTGCCTTCCTCCATGGAAGCTGAATATTCCAGATTCTTGCTTTCTCAGCTTCACCTTCAACTAAGGCTCAATAAATATATGTTGAACTCAGTTTTTTGATTATTTAACTTTTTAAGATTTCTGCATAATGCACCTGGATGAGAGCAATAGATACATTATTTATTCATCTTACTGAAGATACAAATTTTAACTTTCAGGAAGGTTCTATATAAAACAGATATATGTGTGTGTATAAAAATTCGTGAATATTTCTGAACCAGGAGCATTTCATTCATTAATATTTAAATATTTATTTTATCCCTGTTGCCCAGGAGATGTCACATATATGTATCAGCTTTGGCAATAAATTTTATAAATGTGGTAGTGACCAGAGTGGTAATAGTCTGAAAGTTTCTCATTAATCTTCGTATTAACTTTTGTATTCTTAGGAAGGTCTTTGAAACTTATAGTAAGCATTCAATTAATATTTGTTGGATAGCAGTCTTCACTTAGGAAACCTACCCCCTAGATTTCCTTCACAAACCAAACAAGTTTTAATGTAGCCTATCCTATGATAACCACTCTGTGTTTCCTGTATTTCCAAAAAGTTCTTATAAATTGTAGAGGGGATTATGAACTTAATGGTGGAAATGTATTCGTCATCACAACACAGGGAGTGAGTATATTGAAGCCAACTGGCCGAGGAGTTAATTTCTTCTATTTAACATTATTTTTCCCTCCTCTCACGTGATTGCAAGGCAGTTAGTCAAAAGTAGAAGAAAATCATAGAATTCCAATTTGCAGTACAAGACAATTTCAGAATTATTGATTATCAAGTGTTCTGTTGACTTCCCTGGTCAACATTATGATTTAGTTTTCCTCATTATGGTGGCAGCAGAGCTGGTCTCTACAAATAAACCTAAGCAGCAGATAAGAAACAACACCTGAGACCTAAAGTACAGTGCAGCAGTTGCAAGCTAAGTGAAGGCACAAGAGGTATGCCACCCAGGACACTGATGGGCCTGTAATGTGTTGCTGGGGAGGGGGTTCTGTAGATGTCTGTGCTGGGAAGAAGGGGAGAAAAGGGTTTGCCATTAGCAGAAACAATAAATTGTTGACAGAAAGCCTTTTGACCGACCAATACTAAGCACACTTTTGCCAAATTAACACGGAAACTATTCTCTCCAAAGGAGCTGATTTTACTCTGTTCTGGTCCACTTATCCCATGCTCCAGGTCCTGTGTCCAGTAGGATTTTGCTACTTAAGAGTGTTCCAAGGACTAGCAGCAATAAATATTACCTAGAAGCTTGTTAGAAACAGAGAATCTCAGAACTCACCCCAGACCTACTGAATCAGAAACTTACTTTAACAAGATTCCCAGGTGACTTGTATAGGTACATAGTTGGAGGACTGCAATAGGATTCTAGTGTACCCTACATATCCATCTATAAACGAAAGCCTGTAAAGTGAGACTGTAAAGGGAAAAACAAGCCATAAAATTAATATTTTTTGTATCTTTTTAACAGAACTGACCACTGGCCAGAAGCATGGCACTAGTTTTCCCCTTCCCCATTCATTCATTCAACCAACATTTGAGAGGAAGATGGGCAAGCATAAGTCATTAACGTTTATAGAGCTCGTTTAATTTCGTAGACATCCATGAGGTTATTATCCCTATTTTGCAAATGGCGAAATTGAGAAGAGAGAAGGAAGAGAGGAAGCAACATGCCTCAGAAGACAGTAACAGGGTGCAGTGGAGGAATCGGGATACGAATCCACGCCTCTGAATTCAAAGCTCACGCTCCATCACTCTGCCACCTACACGGAGAGTGTATATGCATCCCATCTCCTCTGCAGGAGTGTTTGCACAAGGTCAGATTTCCTCCAGTCGAGTAGCAGAGTTCCTTCACTGTCTGGCCCTGTGTGTCCGGGGCAACAGCTAAGTTCGGAGAAAAAAAGATACGGTAACGGACATTTTCCAGTCATCTGGGCCGAGTCGTGGGGACAGAAGTGTAAACATGCGGCGTCTTCGTCCCAGGGAAGACCTACACTTCCCATTTCAGACGTCCCTCCATCTTGGTCCTCCCAACCTGGGCGTTAGAGGCGAAAAAAGAGCCTAGACCTCACTTCCCACAACCAAAATGGCGGCCATACCCTCCTTGCCCACAGTTGACCCTGTAGCCAACCTTCGGTCTCCATGGTAACGTGGCCGGCTCTTTCGGCGCCGGCTTAAGCTCCGGGTGTGGGGAAATGCTAAGCATTTCCCGCCTCCTCATTTTTGCGACAGTTGCTGCGAAAGTCACGGCAGTTGAGGCTGGAGTCAGCTGATTTACTGCGGCGGCGGCGGCCGCGGCACCACCAGCACCTTGCGGTCTTGGCAGGGAGACGGCGGCTGGGTTGTGCTTGCAGTCGGATAGGTTTTCCCACTCGGATTTGCACACCCCATATCCTCCTGAGATACGCGCTCGCTTTGTCCTCTTTTGCTGGGGCGCCTGCGGGTGGTCTGATACATGACATCTCGGCATGAGATGAAGCTGTGACAGGTAAGGGAGCTTTCAAGCTTCCCCTGGGGAAACCCCAGCGCGGGATGTGCCCGCACTGTGGAGATCAGGGGTCGGGGGTCAAGGGTCATAAGCCTGTTCCAGCCCGGGGCGGTGCCAGCTGTCACATCGCTGCTGCTGGAAGCACTGTTCCGTGCTTCGCCTGCAGGTTCAGGCCCACAGCTAGCGCCTTTACCAAGAACGTGGGGTCCCGCCAGGGGATTTGGGGGCTCCCTTGCCTGGTGAGTGACATTTGCTTTGGCGACCGTGGCTTTAGTCTTCAGGGTGGGACTGCCTGGCTCAGAGACAGTTTAAACGAGATGAAGTGGTTAGTGATGATCGAGGGCAGTTATTGACAGAGCTTTTGGGTGATGTGCTTGCTTTTGGGTTTCATCTGGTCTTCCCTTACCTGTTGGTACTGCTCTTTAATTTGCCCTTGCCCAAGGTACTGGGACCACTGTTAGAGTTTCATCTTTGAGATGACACCTGCCAGTTCACATTTCTTTGTCCTAGGACTTGTCCGAGTGGATACCTCCCACTCCCGTTCACTTACTAATGAGCCCCAGCATTCGGAAGCTGTGTTTGGAGTTAGCACTACCTTGCTTTTGATTCAAAAATTGTGTTTTATGTCTTGACCCATTTACTGTCAGTTTCTCAGATCTTAGGCAGAATTTGCTGGTTCTTACAGTCTGAAAGTATGGAAGCTACAGTTCCATCACAAACTGCATTGATATTGTTGATGCTGCTCATTTTAGGGTTTAGTCAGTGGCAGCTACAGCTTTCTTTTTCTGTGACATTTGTCAGACACAAAAGGCAAACTGGCTTTTTCAGTTGTCTATTTCTTAGGATTTTATGGACAAGATTGCAAGAATAGCCTGTTATAATAAAGAAGTTGACTGAATTTTGGACATTTAGTTACACAAAAATTTAAGTTTGGGTCTGCTTCTTTATAAGAAACCTGTGACCGTATAAGGGGGAGGGCAGCTTACAAGTGATAATAATGTGGTGAAAATGCCTTTAATAGTATGAAGAATCAAAAACTGCCTTGGTTTCATCCAGAACAACAAATCTTAGTTATTTTAAATTGGGAAAACAAACCAGTATAAATATAGCAAATGTTTCATTGTTAATGTCAATTAGTGATTATGGTACAGAAATTCATTTGTTTAAATGTCTTCTCTTCATTTTAAAAAACATTCCAGAGCCCTACTTAACAGAAGAATGAGAGTATACACTTTAGTCTTTCTTATTGCCACCTGTAGCTACATTTCAAAAGATCTCAGTGGCTGAATAAATCAAAGTGACTGGGCTTTGCCTTGTTTGAATACCACAGTGGGAATTTAACTTAAATTTTGGGATAGTGACCCTGTATCTTACAGTTTCCTTTTATCTTGGATATAAGTTTTGTTTTGAAGTTTAAGGTTTCCATGTAATAGGCTTAGCATTGAGAACCGTTACAGTAGTGAGCTTGTTTTGTGCCTTCCTCCTGAGAAGGGAAGGATGACATTTAACTTTAGTGATGTTCTTAAAGTTTCTTTTTGACCTCAGATGCAAAGGATTGAGTTAATCTTACTCAATGCAATGACCATCATGGGGCTGTTCAAGGCATCTCCACTGTTTTACCATTCATGGCCTTTTGTTTACAATTCGGTTCCATTCTCTTGCTTGTCAACCGATTGGCACCCATTCTGTGTGATGGGCATCCTTCTTTTTGTATGCGTTATTAAATATGCATTGTTTTGGGTGCCCACATTTTTGATTTATAGAGATGACATCATGCTATATATTTCATTACAATTTTTTCTCTCCCTACTATGTTTTGAAGATCTATTTGTGTTGCTGTTCATTGCTTCTAACTGCTGCAAAATATTTCAGAATGTACTTCTGTCTACTCTCTTATTTGTGGATACCCATACTATCTTCATTTTCTTACCACTGTAGATGATACTATGACAAACATACTTTTTAGTCCTCTGTGATACTTTTTTGGAGATATATATCCAGGAATGTGATTTCCAGATCATTGGGTATTAATAAAATATTAATATGTTTTAATGGAAGCACTGCCATATTGTGTTCCAGAACAAGCTGCAATGGTCTATATGCCTGTCGGCAGTTTGTGAGAGTTTCTGTATCTTTATATTCCCACCAATGCTTGGTGTTATTAAGTGCCCTAATTTTTCCAGACTAATAGATATAAAATAAAATCTCATATCACATTTCACTGTTACTAATGAATTAGAGTGTTTTTTCATGTGAATTTTATCTTTTTGGGTTTTTTTCTTTTGTAAAATTGCCTGTTCATCCTTTTACTCATTTTTATTTTGGGGTTTCAGTCCTTTCTTATTGATTTGCAGAAGTTTCTTGTATTTCCTAAATACTAATCCTTAAAGTATTACAAGTATATCTGTTCCTAATCTGTTATTTGTCTATAATCTTTTTCATGATATCCTTCATTGAATAAAAATCTTCAATTTTGATATAATTAAATCGAATTTTTTTGGTCTTATGGTTTGTGTTTTGGGGGTTTTATTTCAGAAGTCTTTACCTAATTCTATGTCACAGTTTCTCTCCTATGTTACATAGTACTAACTTCATGGTTTTCTTTTAAACTTAAAGGTCTTTAAATATATCTAGAGTCTACCTTTCTATATGTCACAGTTTATGATCCAGTTTGTTTTCCACATAGTGTGCCAATTTTCCTCGTGTCATTCTTTCCTTTTCCCATAGATTGTGGGGGCCACACATTGTATATTACATACTCATATAAACTTTGAATACTGGATCCTGTTCCTGTGGTTTGTTCTTACTCTAATACCATGCTGTTTTAATACTATGGTTTTGTAGTATGTGTTTTTCCCCTAAATGAATAATTCTTCTCATTTATTTTGCTTTAGCTTTATTTTGATATAATTATATATTCACAGGAAGTTGCAAAAATAGTGCATAGAGGTTCTTGTTTTCCCCCACAGTTACATTTTTTCCAGCTTTACCTAATTTCCTTCAGTGGTTACATTTTGTACAACTGTAGTACATATCAAAACCAAGAAATTGACTTTGTACAATGCCTGTGTAGTATAGTTCCGTGCCATTTGATCACCTGCGTAGATTCCTGTAACCACCTCTGCCATCAAGGTACAGAACTATGCTATCATCACAAAGATCTAGTTCTTGTTATCCCTTTCTAGTTACATCTACCTCCCTTCCCCTTACCATCCCTACCCCTGGTAATCACTAATCAGTTTTCTGTCTCTACAATTTTGTCATTGCAAGAATGCCATGTAAATGGAATCATATGGTGTGTAATCTTTCACAGTTGAGATTCATTCAAATTGTTGCACATATCAATAGTTTCTTCTATTTAGTTGTTCTTATTCCATGGTATGTATGTGTCACAATTTAACCATTCATCTGGATATCTGGGCTATTTCTAGTTTTTGGCTATTACAAATAAAGCTGCTGTGAAAATTCTTGTACAGTTGTTATATAGATATAAATTTTCACTTTTTCTGGGATAAATGCCCAGGAATGTGATTGCTGGATTGTATGATAAGTGTATGTTTAATTTTTGAAGTAACTGCCAACCTGTTTTCCAGAGTGCCTATACTATTTTACATTCCTACCAGCAATGTAAAGAGATCCCATTTGTTTGCACCCTCACCAGCATTTGGCATTGTCACTATTTTTTATTTTAGTTCTGATGGGTGTGCAGTGATATCACATTGTGGTCTTAATTTGCATTTCCCACATGACTAGTGATGTTAAATATCCAGCAGGACAGGTTCTCTCATCTGTATTTATTTTCAAAGTTGGCTCAACAATTTGTGGATATTTATTCTTTCTCATATATTTTACAGTTAGTTTGTTTGAGTTTCTAAAAACAATACCACTAGAATTTTGATTGAGGATGCATTGGATTTATAGATTTGTTTTGGGGAGAATTGACATCGTTATATAATAATATTAGGACATCTTACCTGAGAGTATGGAATGGTCTTCCATTTATGACTTCGAGTAAAATTTTTTGTAGTTTATAAAGATATTGTAAATGGTGTGCTATTTTTAAGTAAATTAGTGCTGATAGAGGAAAATGCAATTGGTTTTCATATATTTATATTCTACCTTTTTGTCTTTGTATTGTGTTAGATAGAGATAAAAATCCATAGTATAAATCTTGAAGTAATTTTAGTGTTTATAGAGTTAGGTCTGGAAATATGCAGTGCCTTTATTCCTGGGTTTATCTGTACATCTTTCTGTGACACTTTAGTTATTTGGACAGATAAACTTAATGATTAGGGTATGAAATTAGTGAGGTTTTTAGGTTCTGTTGCCATTTTGTATGTTTATTAATAATTGCTGCATTTTTTAAAGAATAGTCTTACATATGTGCATGCCATTGATTGTGGGCTAAATCAACTGAGAGCTCCTGTCTTCAATAAGAGGACACCTTATGTTCTCACTGACAGATATTATGATAGTAATATTAACTTAGAATTTTAATTTCATACATATGATCATTTGTTTTGATTTGTATCTGATACTTAAAGCTACTTTGCCGAACACAAAAGATGTTGTTGGAAGGAGAAATCTTGACTCCTTGACTCCTACATCTTGACTGCCTTCACAAAGTCCTTAGGGTCCAATTGGAATTTTTATTTCCTTTTTATTAAAGAATATATGTCCTATATACATAAAATATTAACTATTTTAAATAGAATTAGGTATTTTGTCCAGAATTTATTGGTGATATTTAATGAAATTGCAGATTCTTCAGCTGATGGTGGTTTCGGTTAGTGAGAGCCATAAAATGTTTAAACAATGAAATGTTAGGGCATTGGTCAGTTCAGGGCAGATAAAATTTCTAAAATGCTAAGGGGTATTCTGTGGGCTCTTTTAGAATAGAAAATTTCTGGCATTTTGTTTTTATGCTCAAAAGGTTGAGAGTGGTGCTTTTGGAGCTCTCACATATTGTTGCTTATCTGCTGACTCATCTCATTGCTGTGGGGCAGCAGCTGGACCCAGGAACAGCCCTAGATCTCCAACTCCATGGCCAGCTTCCTTTTTTAACTGCCTACCCGTAAACTTCAAGCTTCAACATCTGATGTGAAGACAACAGCCTTACAGAGAAATTTCCATTTCCAAAATGACAGCGTAGAAGCAAGCTGGCTTCTCTCTCCCCCACAAAAAACCAAAAAAAAAAAAAAAAAAAAAATACACAGTGCTGAGAACTTCACCAGTAACAACCCAGAGCTCAAGTATTAGGATGAGACAGTTTCCAGGGCCACAGAGAAGTGGAAAAAATGCCGAGCGCATAGCAGGAAACCAGACTACCGCATCTGTTGTGCTCCTTCCCACCTTCTGAAAGTCATAAACCTCACAGAAAATCTCCCCTCAACTCAGTTTCTACACAGAAAAAAAGTGAAAATGTGGTGGTTAAACAGCTTCCCCATCTTCTTGGCTTTCCTGGAAGGAGACCTGTCATTGCCTTAACCCACAGGTGGCATCATGTCTGTCTGAGGGAGAAATATTACTGGGGACAGGCAGAAACAAACAGGGGAGACAGAACTACCATCCCCAGCCTGGAAACTGCATTATATCTCTGCCAAAGGTGATGCCAAATAAGAATGGCTGTAGGAGGTACATTCCCCAAGCCCCCTGGGCACAAACCCCAAGCCAGCCTTCCTACACTGCCTAAATAAACCCTTTGGTGCTTCTTACATTTGGGTCAGGCAATATTCTGATCATTTACTAGAGCCAACGTAAGCCTGGGCTTAAGGCATCACTTAGAGCTGAAAAGGAGGCAGTGACCTAGCAGTGAAGATTCACTAAGCGAATATATTTAATAAAAACCAAAACAGGCTGGACATAGGAAACTGGAGTAAATAACTAATCTTTCAATGAAAAACATAGATGTATACCGATAAGAAACAACAGCAAATAGGGAACCATGACCTCCCCAAAAGGACAAAGCAAAACTCTATTGACTGACCCTAATGAGATGGTAATTTGTGAGTTCTCTGACCAAAAATTCAAAATAGCAGTTTAAAGGAAACTTAGTGATCTCCAAGATAACACAGAAAAGCAATTTAGACATTTATCAGAGAAAGTTTTAGAAAGAGATTGAAATAATAAAAAAACGAACAAATCTTTGAACTGAGAAATATATTTGCTGAACCAAAAGACTCTTTAGAGACTCTCAACAGCATCATGAACCAAGCAGAGGAAAGAATCAGTCAGCTCTAAGACCAACTTTTTGAAAATACACAGTCAGGAGAAAAAAGAACAGAAAGGATTGAAGACTGCCTATAAGATATAGAAGCTTACCTCGAAAGACCAAATCTAAGAATTAGTGAGTTTCAAGAGGGAGCTGAACAAGAACAAAGGGTAGAAAGTTTATTCAAAGAAATAATAACAACTTTCCAAAACTTGAGAAAGATATAAATATCCGGGTATAGGAAGGTCTTAGAACACCAAACAGATTCAACCCTAACAAGACTACCCCAAAGCATTTAAGTTCAAAGACAGAGATAAGATCCTAAAAGCAGTAAAAGATAAGCACATAACATATCAAGGAGCTCCAATTGACTGGCAAAGGAGTCTGCAGCAGAAACCCTGCAGGCCAGGAGGGAGTGGAAGGCCATTTTCTTTCTTTCTTTTCTTCTTTCTTTTTTTTTGAATTTTAATAAAATATTTTACTAACTCAAACTTATCTATAGTATTAACAGTTCAATGTGTAAACAATATAAAAGAATTATTAGCTGGGTGCAGCTACTCAGGAGGTAGGAGGACTGCTTGCTTAGGAGTTTGAGACCAGCAGGAAGGCCATTTTCAAAGGGCTCAAAGGAAAAAACTACATTGAGTTCAAGTGGCATGGTCAGTGACACTTCCAGTGCACTTGTAGCCGCGGGTTCCTCCTGGAACTACGCGAAAAAAATACAAAACAAAAAAGAAAAAAAACTACAGTCCAAGATTATTGTATCCCACAAACTTATCATTCAGATTTGAAGGAGAGGTAGTCTTTCACAGGCCACAAAAACTGAGAGAATTCATCACTGCCAAAATGTCTTGCAAGAAATGCCAAAGGGAGTTCTTTAGTCTGAAAGAAAAAAAACACTAACGTGGGGGGAAAAAAACCTTTTCAAGATATAAAATGCATGGGTAAAGTTAAGTACATGGAGAAACTCAGAATACC
>CAUYSK010122221.1:0-13258 GCA_963575035.1 Avahi laniger
TTGTTCTGGAGAGTCTGGTCATCAGTAGTTTTTAAAAACTTCCCCCGTTTTGGGGGATGAGAACCACTGTGCCAAGCACTCAGCAGATCCCCTCTCGTTCAACCCGCACAAACGCCTGAAGATGACGATATGTGCACCATGATCCTTTCTCATTTTACTCATGAAACGGAAGTGAAATGACTAGCCCAGAGTCATTAATAGCTGAGCCACAATTCAGCTCAGGTGAACCTGATCTCTAAGCCTGGGTTCTTAACCTCCTGTGCTGGGTTAAGTATAACTTTTTTATAATTGTGGTAAAATATACATAACACAAAATTTATCATTTTAACCATTTTTAGCGTACCATTTAATGGCATTAGGTACGTTCACATTGCTGTGCAGCCATCCCTACCACCCACCCCCAGAACTTTTTTATCACCGCAAATGTAACTCTGTATGCATTAAACAATCACTCCCCAATCCACCTCTCTCCCCAGCCCCTGGAAACCACCCTTCAACTTTCCGTTTCTAGGAATTTGGCCGTGACAGGTACCTCATGTAAGTGGAATCATACAGTATTTTTCCTTTTATGTCTGGCTTATTCCACTTAGCATAATGCCTTCGAGGTTCATCCACGTTGTAGCGTGTGTCAGAATTCCATTCTTTTTTAAGGTTGAATAATTTTAAAATAAAAGTTTCCTAACACTGGGGATGTGGAGATAAATAAAACATGATTTCTGCTGTCTGCCAATGATCTCACTGCCTGGGAGTATAGACAGACAACAATGTGTTAAGGGCCCCAGAAGATGCGAAAACACAGCTCTATGGAAGTTTCCAGTAGAAGAGGTCACAAGGTTTCATTGTGCTATCCATGTGGTTGTCCATGTGAGCCCAAGTCCCTGACTGCCTGGGCTAAAATTCCAAATCTGTCACCTTTCAGCTATGATCTACTGCAGTGGTCCCCAACCTTTTGGCACCAGGGGCTGGTTTCATGGACAATTTTTCCACGGACCTGGGCTGACGGAGGAGGGAGGGAGGGGGACAGAGCTCAGGCGGTGATGCATGGCCTGGTTCCTAACAGGTCCAGTACTGGTCTGTGGCCCGGGGGGTTGGGGACCACAGACCTACTGGACAAGTTATGTTTCCTCTCTGAGGCTCAATTTTTCCATCTGTAAAATGGGAGTTATAATAGTATCTATCTCTGAGTTATGATCAGGCTCCAATGAGTCATTCCATATAAAGCACTTAGAGCTGGACCTGGCACATTGTAAGTGATCCATAAATTATATTAATTAATTAATTTATTTATTAAAGTCATAAATTCTGTCTGGAGCAGTCTGTAGAGAATATAGCATTTTAATTGGGTTTTGGAGGATGAGGAGGATTTTCTTAAGGTGGGGTTGCCAGATCAAATTCAGAATGCCTAATTCAATTTGAATTTCAGGTAAACAATGCATAATAGTTTAATATAAGTATGTCTCAAATATTGGATACTTCCAGCCAAATACTCATAAAAGGCAAGGTTCTGGAATACCGTAGAACATTTTAGTCAAATTAACAAGCGTAATGAGATTGGCTAGTTGCTCCCAAATGAGCCAGAGAAAGTGGAAAAGAAAGGGAAGAGCTCAGAGTTTCAAATTCTCAGCTCAGGCACCACGTAATTAACACAAAACCCTCTGTTTGCCCTTATCTCCTGCAGGGCTGAGACTGCTGAAAAACGAACCCAAAGTCTCATCTTGAAAGCAGCTGAAAAACAATGCAAACTGAATTCACCACCTCACAAGGTGTCTGTGGTTAAAGAGAGGGCACCGATTAGGAAGGAATGAGATCCTAAAAATCAGAATGGACGCTTGGGCAGATCCCAGAGAAGCTGGGTACATGGAACCCATAAATTCTGCTGAGTCTTCTTTGCCCGTGGAAACAGCCCCTCTTCCTCCCAGGACCCCCCAGTCTGACTGCTCAACCCTGTTTTGCTTGAGCAACCTGTAACAGCCTCCTCTGAGGCGGTCACCTCGCAAAACAATGCCGGTTCTCCTCAGCGCCCACCTCCAATACGCCTCTTCACTTCCAGACCTGGAACTGGACTCAAGGAGGAGGTACAACGTATGAGCTATGGCTCAGAGGTCGTACTGCAACCTTTCCAACTTATCCAGACATAAATCTGGGAAATACATGTGGGAATAAATATTAAAGGTATGGGATAATGGTGGGAGGAACATAAAGTTGGATCAGGGTGAATTTATGGATATGGGCCGACTAACCAGAGCATTCTGGGTCTCAGGTTGCAGCTCCTAGGGTTACAAAGAGTCCTAACGGTTTGGTTGCCTGGCTGGCTGTAACACGGAGCGCACGGCGGCCTACCATAAACTAAGTGGAAATACCAGCGCTGCGTTGGTGTGCTGCCGGGGAAGGTACGCAAAGGCTTAGGGAGACCGGAATTGGAATGTTGGAGTAGATTTACCATGTAGAGCCTGCTCATCCGCCCTGGTCGGGTCACCACAGCTGTGGGAAATAGTTTGTGAGAGAAGCCGTGGCATCCTTGAAGAATTATGTGGTCATTCTTCTCCGAATGTCAGAAATTACAGTGAGAAATGCTGCTATCGAGCGGGGATCCCAAATGCAACGGGGAAAATTAGATGCTGGAGGAGCAGTCGCCAAGTGCCAGCACTTTATCACCGAAGGCCAGGTAGACGTAGTTATAGTCACGGGCAGCGGAGTCAAAACCGCAATCAGAACAGTCTGAGTCACAGAGACGTACGGTGCTAGCTCACAGGTACCCAGAAAAGAAATAGATGGGCAGTCTATGAAATTCGTCTTTGATCTGCATATCCAGGATGAACAGAAGTCTCATCTGAATCACCGAAACAGAGTCATCACCCTTCAATTAGTTCTTAGACTTGAGCCAGTTTACAGACCCAGAACCCTTTGAATAAAAGGCAGGCTAAGTCCCCTTGAGGAAGGATCATGCTATACTGCCAAAAATTTATACAGTTAATCTTTCTCTAGCCTCTATCAAAGGACCTATGGGCTCTTACCAGGGTGATGTGCATCAGGGAAAAGGAAACAATCAGAGCTTTGGGGGACTGCTGGACACTGGCTCAGAACTGACACAAATTCCAGGGGATCCAAGACATCGCTGTGGTCTGGCGGTCAATGGAGTTGTAGCTCAGACCCACCTCACTGTGGGTGCAGGAGGCCCCCAAGCCCATCCTGTGGTTAGTTATTTCCTCGGTTCCAGAATGCATAATTGGAATAGACATACTTAGCGAATGGCAGAATTTCTTTAAAATTATGTTATTTATCTGAAATTCCCATTGAACTGGGCACACTGTGTTTTTATTTGCTAAATCTGGTGACCCTATTTCAAGGAAACTCCAGGTGGAGAAAACCACCCGTGGGCAAAGGCACAGAGGGTGTGGCGGTGAAGGTTTGCGAGGGAGACTGTGAGTGCCCTGAGCTGCATGGTACAATCCCACGGCCAGAGCACATGAAATTCAGTGGACTAAGGGACTTTGAAAAACTCTGGAAATTTCCCTTTTTTAAAAGGGCCAGTTTGTCCCTAGCTGAAACAATTACCCAAAACTAAACAAAACATTTGCAGTCCTTCCTCAGTTGATTAATTTATAGGAAATTCGCTTTGTTAGGTCTGGTGATTATAAAACAAATTGTCTGGAAGTAATGATTTAAACTGCACGTTGGCGGAGTGGAATATTCACATGAAAGGAGTTTAATTTTTCTTTGAGCTGATGCAACAGCCACCTCTATGAATTTGCGGCTTGGACTCTGTGCCTGAGGGCAGGAAGAGTTTAAAACGCTTAAAGTAGTTGGAATTGGTTGTTAAAGAGCTCATTCAAAATGTGTGAAAGGGTTTGGCTTTCCCTCAGGCTCCAGGGTGCATCTTCTCTCTCTAGCAAAGGTCACTGAATGCCCTGGGGCTGCCCTGCTCAACCGTGGGGCAATTAGAATCGCCTGAGGCCCATTACAACTCTGAGTGCCCCAAGGACTGGAGTGAGGTCTCAGCATCAGCATAGATTAAAAGCTCTCCCAGGTGATTCTGATGTGCAGTTAGGGCTGAGAACCACCCACCCTGAGTATGCTAAACACTATGGCCAAAATTCTTCCAGAGCGATCACTGTAAAAAACTATAGACTTCTGAGCTTCAGTCACACGGAGTTTGGTGTTTCTGGAAGCTGGGCAGCTGGTGGGGCTTGCACTTTGTCTTTTCAATAGACCAGCAGGCACTTGGGACCCTAGGAAGTTGGGAGAGTTTCCCAATCTGTTCCCCGCCCCACCCCACCCTGCTCACAGCAGGAGGGTACAAAGGTGGGGCAAAAGCGGCATGGTCCTCATTAGTCCAGAGAGATAAAGCTGCATTGACCGGTTTGAGAATAATTCCTCCCACACTCCCACTGTGCTGCAGAGAGGGCTAATCTCAGGGTGGTTTGGTGCTATGTATTGAAAGACCTAAAGATGCACATACCTTTTGTTGCAGTCATTCCATTTGGAGCAACTTACCCTAAAGCAAAAATCAGGGAACTGCATAAAGATACATCTATGGAGATGTTACGGCATTGATGATTATAAGTGAAAAACCAAAAATTGCCTATATGCTTATTATAAGGGAATTGAGTTGTATCAAAATATAAATACAATAAAACATTAAGCAACCATTAAAAAGGATCTTGTGGTGGTTTTTTTTAACATAGTTCCCCATCTATTGATGAATGAAAAAAATTATAAAACTAGATCTAGTATGATCTTTTTGTTTAAAAAGCAAAAGTACACACTCAGAGCAGAGGAAAGAGGATGGGAAAGAAATACACATACTCAGCTTTGTGGTGGTTTTATGGGTAACTTGCATTTAGCTTTGGTCTTGCTCTGCTTTTGCTTGTCTGTATTTCTCAAGTTTGTCTATAATAAACACGGCTTCCTTAAATAACCAGACCATTCTGGGAAGTGTGAAGACAGACCCTGCTTTTCACAGCTCCCAACCCCAGAGCCACACACCCTCGAGGACTTTGCAAAAGGCTGCAGGGTGGCTACAGATGCACAGGCCCTTCCCTCGCCACATTCCTGACGTCTTAATCCCACGCTCGGTGTCTGCTGAGGAGCCCTTGCAGTTCCTCCATGGCCTGTCTTGCTCTTGGTTTGTCCTTTTCCTGTTTCTCCGTCTTCCATCACCCCTTAGATGACGGTGATGGCTGTGGGATAGTTGATCACGCTTGCCGTGTAGACGGTTTACAGTCTTGCTTTCTTGCTTGTTTTTTTTTTTTTTTAATCGCCCGGGGTTTTACATTTTCACCCATGTTGGGTTATTCTTCTTTCCCTCCCTCCTTGTCACGATTCAAATCATTCCCCAGTCCCTTCCCCTCTGCATACTGATCAGGGAAGCTCAGGCTGGCAGTCTTTTCTGGACTGAACTCCCCCACCCCTTCTAAAACCTACACCCAGTAGTCTTCCTCCTTGCTTCATCTTAGCATCACCTGGAACAGTTTCTTAAACATGATGCCAGGGTCCTGTGCCCAGAGATTCTCTTCCACTTGATGTATAGTAGAGAGTGCTTTAAACTCCTTTCCCAACTGATTCCAACGCACAGCCAGAGCTGAGAAACCCTGCCTTAGCCCCCAGGATCCGCATGGCTGCGCAGCATCTGCAGCTTCAAAATAAGAATTCTGGGGTGAAACTGCTTCTGTAGAGTGGCCCCACTGGTCTTTGCTTTGTGCCTAGGTGGGCCTGATTAGCAGGCCCACCACCCCAAATTAACCCTTACAATTGAAAGTGTGCCTCTTACAAGGGCCATTATCCGGATTGGGAGGCTGAGTCAGCCATAAAATTTCCACTTGACTTGTTCCTGAATTGACTAATGCATATTTTCCCTCCTAAATAGGCAGAGCATCCTGTATGTCTCTCTTTTGTTGTCATTCAAAAGCATATCAAGGAAGGTGACAAGAATCCATCCTGGTCTCCCGGCCCAGAGCACTCCCCCCAGGTTCTACCCAGTTCATTCATTGCCCTCTTCTTCTCTCCTACCTAGAACCACAGCCTGGGTGAGTTTCACAGCCTCCTAACCCCCTCTGCTGCTTGCCCCAAGCAATCCATTTCCTGTGCCAATAGGCATCCTTCTAGAGTCTTCTTTCCCTGCCGATGCCATTCTCCTGTGTAAAAATCTTCAATAGCTCCTAAGTGCCTGACTTATAACACTGTCAATAAGTATAATGACTATGAAACTAATTTTAATAGTTACACATCTTTTTGAGTTCTTTCTACGTGCCAGGCATGTTATCTGTCCAATCTCACTTTCCAAAGGTTTAACTGTGAAAATTTTCAAACATACAAAAAAGGAGAAAAAAGTAGTACAGGTCTCCACTCTCTTCTCAATCATTTTAAAATACCAAAAGCTCTTAAATCCAAAAGTTGTTCACACATTTGATGCTAAAACTCATTGGATAGCAAAACCTGACCCTAAAAAGCATAGAATTATTTGCATCCTTTTTGAATTCATTTAGTGTAAATATTCAAATGTATCATGGCAGACATATACTATATGGAATAGCAACCAGACTCCTATTAAGGGTGCAATGCAATATACAGCACACGCACCTGAATGTCTTTCTAAGATCTGCAAATATCTGAGTTCAAAAACACATTCCATCCCCAGAATTTTTCGATAAAGAACTGTGTACCTGCATGATGAGCACCTGCATACCCACAACTTAGATTTAGAAACTGTTAGCATTTTAACGGCTTTGCTTTTCCATCAATCTATAGATATAAATAGACAATAGAGATAGAAATAGACAATAGAGATAGAGGTTCTGTTGTAGCAAAAAAAAAAAAAAATGTTCACATCAAATCCCTGGAACCGGTGAATGGGACCTTATTTTGAAAAGGGATCTTTGCAGATTTCATCGAGTTAAGAATCTTAAGGCGAGGAGATCATCCTGGATTATCCAGGTGGACTCTAAATGCAACGATAAGAGTCCTCATGAGAGACACAGAGGAGAGGCACAGACAGAAGAGGAGGCGGCAGAGTGAAGGCAGGGGCGATGCTCGAGCTATGTGGCCACAAGCCACGGAAAACGAGGAACAGTGACAGCCGTCAGAAGTGGAAGAGGCATGGAAGGGTCCCCTCAGCACCTGCAGAGGGAACGCAGCCCTGCTTACACCTCGATGTCAGACTTCTGGCCTCCAGCACTAGGAGAGAATAGACCTCTGCTGGTTTAGCCACCCAGTTTATAGTAATTCATTGCAGCAGCCACAAGAAACAAGGATAGATGTGAACACAGATGTAGCTATAGACGTAAACATAAACACAGCTATATAAATATAGATAAACATAGATGGAACCATTAAAAGTGCTTACGGCCCTCAGGACACTTCACTCCTAAATCCTTTCGTGCATGCATCTCATTTAACCCTCCCAGAATCCCGTGGCATGTATTATTATGCCCATTACAGGGGCCAGGAGACCGAGGCACATAGAAAGCCTCTCTAGTTCCACCTCTTGCCACTGGGGTTGCCCCCGACCTGCCACAGGATGTGCCAGTGAACATTCTTCCACAAGGAGGATTTAGGAGAAGTCCAAAATCCCAGCAGGAAGAAGGGGCCTAGAGCAGGCAGCAGCAGCCCCACCGCTTTGAAAGGCAGACACTATCCCACGCCTTTTTGGCAGCGAGCATTCAGTAAGCGGGAAACTTGGCTTCCCAGCCGTGCTCGAGCCCACGAGGAGAGCAGCTCCGACTGCGGGAACCGAGCCTGCTCTACGTGCCGGTGCTTCGTCCTTCCCGCTCTGTTTTCAACAGAGTCCGCCAGGGCCAGCCGATCGTTGGCAGCGCTGAGATAGACGACACAGGCAAATGCTGCCGCTGGGTCAGCGGCCCCGAGGTGGGGACTGGCTGGGGAAATAACGAGCTCGCAACTGGAAAGGAATCAGACTATCGCATGGCAGAGGCGGGACCTCACACAGCCACCCACCGGAGTCCTTGCCGGAACTCGGGGAAAGCGTAGCGTTTTCCCCGGGAAGAGGTCATCTAAAGAGCAAACCAAATCAGGATGCTCATTTAGAGGAAGAATTTATGCCTCTGTTAGCAAAGTGCCCCACAAGGCGGACTCGGGGACCTGGGAGGAAAGGACACATCATCTGTCTTTCAAACTACAAAGAGGGGCTCCCTTGGGGAAAAGATCCTTCTGGAACTTTCAAGGGGTGAACTGGGAGGTGCCTCAGGGCTCCTGTTGGGGGCAGCAAGGAGAAGGCAGAGCAGGCAGATTCTCCCCAATCACGCATCCTCCGCCTCCCCAATTTAACCAGAGCAATGCGTTGGTTTATATGAGGAAGTCCGAATATCTCATTTAATGAAAGAAGTCCTGCAGAAAAATCAGTTGGAAGACCCTGTAGAACAGCTTTCAGTTAAGCCACTGCATTCAGCAACCAGACCCATTCAATGGTGATAAAGGAACACTTACCACGGAGCAGGCACCGTTCCAGGTACTGGCGATAAGGTATGAACCAAACAAGCATGGTCCTCGGCCTCTTGGAGTTTACCGTCTCCTAGGACAGACAGACATTAGAAAGAATGAATATGTGCTTATATTAAAATATAATAAAATAAAGATATAATTTAAAACAAGCATATTTGATTATAATAAATAACAGGGAGGGGCACAGAGTGGTCAGAGGAGGCTTCTCAGAAGAAGTCATTTAAATTGAAACCAGAAGTTGAGTCAAAATTAGCTGGAGACACGAAATTGATTTGCGAGGAGGCCTGGATAGTTCTGAACATATTGCAACTTTCTCTGAACAACCCTTCCACACGTGCAAGGAGAACGACAGCCCTCAAGACATAAACATCCACATTATTTGGTTATTTTTTTCCACTTTTCTACGAAATGGGCTGAGTCCCCATACACTCCAGTGCCAACATCCTGGATGACATCAAATGCATCGGAGGACTCAGAGGCAACGACCCTGGGTGTGACATTGGCACAGAGCAGCTTCCGGAAACCGGGGGCCACACAGGCACGTGCACTGTTGTTCGGCAGCACTTGCTGTTTACCTGCCACAGGCCAGGAGCCGGGCTAGCGCTGGAGGAGCGGGATGAGGGGGAGGGGAGCCTGGCTCCTACATGGCTTAAAACAAAGTCAGGTGGACAGGCAGCCTGGTCGTGCGAGGGGCTGTGAGGCACACGTCGGGGACCCCGGTGAAGGACTGTAAGGCGTGGATACCACGTCGCTGGTGCTTGAGAGTGTGGACTGTGTGTCAGGCTACCTCGGTCTGAAGCCTGGCTCTGCCACTTCTGGGCTGTTTTACCTTGGCTGAATGGCTTAGCCTCTCTGTGCTTCAGTTTTCTGTCTTCTAAATTGCACCTCATAGGGTTACGCTGAGGCTTGAATTATTAACATTTGCAAAGTCTAATGCAGAGTAAGAGCTATAGAATGATTTGATACATTGCAGCAAAAAAAAAAATTTTATTGTTTTAAATTTAAAAGTAGAAAACACAAAGAACTATATATAAATAAACACATATTTACCAAAATTGAGTAAAGTTGAAATTTTATCAGATTTGTGTAAGAATGTGGCGGGGGAGGGGGTAAAGCCGCCCAATCTCTGTTTCCTTCCCCAGTACCCCTCTTCTGCCCATCATGAATTTGATATATACCCTTCCAGTTAATGTTTTTATAATTTATTACCTATATGTACCTATAAACTATATTTAGCGTGTTTGGTATATTTAGTATTTACAACAATGGAATCATGTCATTTTGGAACGTGCTTTCTTCATCCAACGTTATGATTCAAGACCTACCCTTGCCAATGCACACGCACATCCAGTTCATTGTAGCAGCTGTGTAGCATTTCATCGCGTGAGGCTGCAGTAATGTATTTGTCCATTCCCCTCTTAATGCATACTCGGGCTGTTCCCGGTTTTTCACATTTACAAACGCTACTGCAATAACTGCCTTTGAACACGCTCCTCATGAACATGTCCAAGGGCTTCTGGACGTGCACCTGCAAGTGTCATCCATAGGTCAAAGGGTCAATTGTTTCTTCATCCTGTTGTGCCAAATTGCTCTCCGCAACGCTCACACCAATTTCCACTCCCACCAGCAGTGTATTAAAGCGTTAAATCTGGATCCTTTCAGCCTGCTGTGTAACAAAACGATCATAAACTGGGTGGCTTACAGACACCAGATACTTATTTCCCACCGTTGTGGAGGGGGAGGAAGAAGTCCAAGATCAAGACACCAGCCTCAGTGTCTGGTGGGGGCCCATTCCTCTTAGGCAGCACCTTCTTGCCGCATCCTCACTCGATGGGAGGGAAACACAGCCTCCCGTGGGCCTTTTTATAAGAGCACTAATTTCATTGATGAGGGCTCCACCTTCATGATCTAGTCACTTCCCCAAAGTCCTACCTACCAATACCATTCTCTTGGGGGGTAAAGATTTTGACATATGAATTTTAGGGGGACACAAACATTCAGATCTTAGTGCCAAGTTTTGGCAATTATGAATAAAGCTGCTATAAACATTTGGGTGCAGGTTTTTGTGTAGACATAACTTTTCAACTCATGTGGGTGAATACCAAGGAGTGAGATTGCTGAATCATTTGGCAAGAGTATGTTTACTTTCGCAAGAAGGTGCCAAACTTCCTTGTAAAGTGGCTATACCATTTTGCATTCCCACCAGCGATAAATGAGAGTTCCCATTGCTCCACATCTTCTTCAGCATTTGGTGTTGTCAGTGTTTTGGATTTTGGCCATCTAATAGGTGTGTGGTGGTATCTCATTGTTATTTTAATTTGCAGTTCCCTAATGACATACGGTGTTTAGCATCTTTTCATATGCTTATTTGCCATCTGTTTATATTCTTTGGTGAGGTGTTTGTTAGGTCTTTTGCTCATTTTAAAATTGGGTTTTTTTTTTCTTATAGTTGAGTTTTAAGAGTTCTTTGTATATATTTTGGATGCCAGACATTTATCAGATATGTGTTTTGTAATTATCATCTCCCGGCCTGTGGTTTGTTGGATATTTTTTTAAGGTTGAAGCTAAATTTACAAAAAGTGAGTCAATTTGAGGAAAAATATATTATGAAAATTTATCCTTGTAAAAAAGTGAGTACAGATGGTAGTTGAATATAGCACAAATCTTGAAGGCAGTGAACAAATAAATAAAATTCAGGCTAAAGTTTTCTCTCTCTCTTTCTCTCTGTCTCTCTCTCACACACACACACAACATACACACACCTTATACACAAAGAATATGTTCAGTCCACCTCACAGGAATGTTCTTGTCTCAGCAGGCAACATTTCAGACACCGGTTTATAGCACAGGTTGATTATTATTTCTGCAGCTTGCATATCTGGGGAGCTCATTATTCCAAGTCTATGAGAAACAGTTTTTACCAAGGAGCACACACAATACAATACAAACACACGCACACACACCAGGACTCAAGTTTTAAACCAGTTAAAGGCTGAAAGAAAGGAAATTGATAGCTTCATTTAAAAATGCAACGCCTTAGATGAACTGAACTCTGCCTCGTATATAAATCGCTTTTCTCAGGACTCTGAACTCCTGGGTTTTCACACCATCTTTCCCCTCGCTAATTCAGAGGCGAGAAAAGCACATTCCCCTGACATCTTTCAGAAATCCTTAAAGCTTCCGAATCACAGCAGAACACACGGCCTAGGCGAAGCCAGAGGAGGAAAGATGGGTGTGTTCAATGGGCTACGAGAAGGAGGGTGGCCAGACGGTCTCAGGGCTTAGTGGGAAGTGGGACGAGGTCAGAGAGGCGGGCAGGGGCCAGTCACAAGAGGCCCTGGATGCCACCTTAAGGATTTTGAAAGCAATGAGATGGTCACTGAAGGGGTAGTGTCGGAGGAGGGCGGTGACATGGTGACATTTGACTTTTAGACTGAAAACAGAAGCAGTTTCCCTTCACCACATATTCCCAGGATGGTGATTTCAGTGTTAGAGGATCGGGTTGCTTGAGGTTGCTATAGTTATTTGTCAGAGAACTGCAAGTAAGGAAGGTGTTTAATGGACCAGTGAGGAAAAAGTAAGAACCTAGGAACAGAGTGTTGGCCAGTAGTAGAAGACATCTTACAACATAACTGCCACTTCTCTTTCCTGTATGTGGGGTGTATGAGCAGATTCTTGTATCATCTTGGCCACTTTCTAGTGCCTGCAGAGGGAACGTAGCTCTGCCGACACCTTGATCTTGGACTTTGGGCCTCCAGAACTGTGAGATGGTAAATTTTTGGTCTAAGATCCCCAGTTTGTGGCACTTTGTCATGGCAGCCCGAGCAGACTAATACAGTGGCAACAAGCCACAGTGCTATTTACAGTATCTAGGACTTTGTCACCAAGAGAAATCAAGAATATTTTCATAATACATTCCAGGTGTTACAGATATTTGAAAATATGCTCATCAGTACTTGAAAATCACAGTTGTCATGAAACCCACTGCTAAGTCATGTTATTTAATGTACTAATAAAGGAGCACATATATTACTACACCACCATTTAAGAAAATTGATAATTTCATTTCAAATTATTGGTTTTCTCCATAACCCTATGTATTTTATGTAATTCGTTTAAAAATATTATTCTGTGAAGGAGTCCATAGGACTGCCAAAGGAGTCCAGACCTCAAAATGGGTTAAGAACCACTGCTTTAAGAGAAAAGGAAACAGTATAAAAATACATCTCCATATCTCACAGCCCTTCCCCCATCCAGGATGGGGATTCAGGCTGAGGTGGTAGGGGGAGGTATGCATTGAAGAGATTGCCTTTCCAGTTAGAAATTGTTACAGAACCAGTTCGACATATATAAGTCCATAAATGTGATTCACCACATAAACAAAAGCAAAAACAAAGACCATATGATGCTCTCAATAGATGCAGAAAAAGCATTCAATAAAATCCAGCACTCTTTCATGATAAAAGCCCTCAACAAACTAGGCACAGAATGGACATACCTCAGAATAATAAAAGCCGTATATGGCAAACCCACAGCCAACAGCATGCTGAATGGGGAAAAGTTAAAAGCATTCCCACTAAGAACTGAAGCAAGACAAGAATGCCCACTGTCACCACTTCTATTCAACATAGCGCTGGAAGTCCTAGCCAGGGCAATCAGACAAGAGAAGAATATTAAGGGTATCCAAATTGGGAAAGAAGAGGTCAAACTATCACTCTTTGCTGATGATATGATCTTATACCTAGAAAACCCCATAGATTCCACCAAGAGTCTCTTGAAATTGATAAATAAATTCAGCAAA
>CAUYSK010122222.1:0-30176 GCA_963575035.1 Avahi laniger
GGAGTTGGAGGTTGATGTGAGCTAGGCTGACGCCACAGCACTCTAGCCTGGGCGGCAACAGAGCGAGACTCCATCTCAAAAAAAAAAAAAAGAATGTACAGGGGAAGCAGGGCGCAGTGGTTTATGCCTGTAATCCCAGCACTTTGGGAGGCCAAGGCAGGACAATCACTTGAGGCCAGGAGTTGGAGACCAGCCTGGGCAACATAGCAAGATACTGTCTCTACAGAAATTAAAAAATTAGGTGGGCACAGTGGTGGGTGCCAATAGTCCCAGCTACTTGGGAGGCTGAGGTGAGAGGATTTCCTTGAGCCCAGGAATTCAAATGAATTCATGTGATGTATGATCTCAGCACTGCACTCCAGCCTAGGTGACAGGGCATGACCTTGTCTCTTAAAAAAGGGGAAAAAAAGAATGCACTGGAGAAACTGCTCCTTAAAGATACAGATCTGGTGTCCAAAGAACCTTTAAAACAAAATAAGCTTGTTAGCCTATTTTCTCCCCAAGGACAGAAAAAATACAAGTGTGCACGTAATATAATGGGTAGTTGTGGTAAGTCAAATCTAATTTTGCTCTAAGTCATTAGACTATGACCGAATCTCCCACCTTAAGCCCCAAACAGAAAGCCTGGGATGCCTAGACAGAGTTATCGTAGTCAAGGCCATTATCCCTTCCCTCCCTGTCAAAAATCCCCCATAAAGACTCTCGAATGAAGGCAGGTGGGAGATGGGGGAGGGGGAGAGAGAGAAAAAAACTTTATTCTTTCAACATTGACCCATTTTGTTCAGGTCTAACAACTCAAAAGCAGCAGAGTCATTGAAACACGATTGTAAAACTATAACACTCCTCAATTACTTCTTGTTGGCCAGACAAGCAAACCTATTATTTGACAATGCATCATGCTCCAAGATAGTAAACTTTATCATACAGAGGTCATGAGAAAAAGACCACAGGTACAGTTTGCTAACCTCCACTAGATAATTTTTCACAGTTATCATCCAAGCACTGTAAAAGCACAAAAGATATGTTATCTTCGGGCTCAGTTTATTATAACGTGTGGGTGAAACTCCCTATAAAACCACTTACTAGGTAACTGTTGCACGTTCTCCTGCACAGAAAGTCAAATCAGTAAAACATCTTTTTGACAGTGTCTTTTTAAGTGTCAGAAATAAAAGGACGTGCTCTTAAAGGAGAGGTAGCACACTATTTATCATTCCCCTCACTTTCCCACACGTACACAAGAAGATCCCCATCGTCTCTCTGCATGCCAGAGACACTCAAAAGAATCCTTCTCAGTAGTCTTGTTTCTTTTACAGCTGAGTATTTCACAGCAGAATTGTTCCGGGATAAAGCTGCAAGTAACATTAACTCAAGATACTATAGGTGCCAGCATTTCAAGTACTAGTCATGGTATTTTTTTTCCCCTGAAGTCATAATATTGAGTGAGACCTAGGAAATACAAAACAAAAGGATGATGAATTTCCTCGGCAAATGCTCTCAAGAGTCACAGGTTTAATATTAGAGCCTAAAAAAGGTAATCTAACTATAGCTCAAACCTTGAATTTTTCTAAGATTCTACCTCTCTCCCACAGTAATGGTCCCCAGGGACAATTTAGGGGGAGGAGGGAAGTCTTGGATGATTAAACCCTAGGATGTATAATGACATCCCAGGAAACTCAGGGTTCACAATCCTATCCCCAAAAGGAAAGACAAGCTAAAGAGTGTGAGATGGGGAATTCTGCCCAGAATGTAGTTCTCCTTAGAATTCACGTCTTCCAATGGTCCAACAAGTCTAGGAGGTTTTTATCCATTCGAGGGCAGAGGTAGCTTTCCAGGTTGGTACACATGAAAGCAGTGATTTACAAAGGAAATTGACAATAATTTGGGGAATTAGTTATGTCTCCCCACAAAAATATGCTGAATAAATGTCAAGGGATTTGTATGTTCCCAGTACAAAATAGGGCTGTGGGAGAATTAATAGAAATAGAACATGCAATTGTACAACGTGGTGACTGTAGCTAATACCAATGTGTTATGTTCTTGAAAATTGCTAAGAGAGTAGATTTTAAGTGTTCTCACTGCAAAAGATGCTATGTATGTGAGGTAATGGGTATGTTAATTAGCTTGATTTAGCCATTCCACAATGTATACATATTGCAAAACAACACATTGTACACTTTAACTAGATACAATTTTTATTTGTCAATTTTTAAAAGTCAAAAATAAAAGCTGCTCAGCCAGGGGTGAGAACTACTGGTATAGGTTTGATTCGGGGCAAGATGAATGGGCAGCAAGCTCAAAACGAAACGAAACACCTCTTCCCAGATTGGATCTCTTAAGGGTTTACCAAATTGGCCAAATTGGTTTCCCACTATTCTTTAGAGCAATACATAGTTTCCAAATTTCAATATACATTAGAATCAAAGAAAGGAAGGAAGGAAGGAAGAAAGAAAAAAAAGAAAAGAAAAGGAAAGGAAAATGTAATCCCTCTGTTTGTGAAGTGAAGTTTACAATTTGGTTAAGAGATAAGACTTTACACAGAGAACAAGCAACAATTAGCAAAATGCTAAATTGAATGTCTGCTAAATTGAATGTCTTCTGTTTAAAAAAGTTTCTTCATTACTAAAATATAATTGGGGACCAATGAAGAGGATATACAACCATGAACATTTAACAGTTAAGCAAAGCCTCATTGCCAAATCTTTTCCGCAGGTGGAAAGGCATTTGAGATCTTCCTAGTGCATTCCTCATGTATTCAATGCTCAGTCAACGTTCAACAAACGTGTATGAAACACTGTGAGCTAGAACACGGCGTACAGGGGGAAAAGAACCAGTCCCTGCCCTCCAGGGCCACAGACATAGCCATGGGACCTATTCCGGGCTGAGGATCATCAGACATTGCGGGATCTATTCTGGACCAAGTGCATCACAGAACATTTCTGAAAAGGAAATGGTATCTGAGTTGAAGTGGGAAGGTTAGTGAGAGTCAGCCAGTTGGAAAGGGTAAAGGAAGATTGCCCAGCATGCACAAGGACCCAGAGGCTTGGGAAAGTGTGGTGTGGTCACAAGCTGTAAGCCATTTGGTTTGATGAGAGAGGAAGCTATAAGAAGATTTCAGAAAAAAGGATGGCTAAAAAATCTGGAGAGGCTTCGTGGAGGAAGTGAGGTTTGGAGCTGAGCTTTGGCAACCAGTTAGACAAAGTGAGAGGATGGGAAAGGGGCAGTGTTCCAGTATTTTACTGTTTCCCGTAATTTGCCTGGAGCTCAAAAAACATTATTAAATGTTGAAAAGGTAAACCAAGGTACCAAGGCAGAAGATGGAGTTCAAAGTATGTTCAGAACAGTGAATGATCTAGTTTGTTGAGAAGATATAGGAGACAAGGTAGGAAAGGTAAACTAAGGCCAGATTGAAGAAGTCTTGCCTGTCAGTTAAGGAATGTGGGGAAAATCCTCTAATAACAGAGAGCCATCAGTGAATTTTGAGCAGGGCCGTGGCAAGACAGAAGTGTGCTAGAGAGATCATTTGGTAGGATGGAGGAAGGGAGGGACCAAAGTCCAGAGGCCAGTTAAGATGCTAATGACACAATCTAGAGTGAAATAATGAGGTGCCTGGCTAAGCAGTGCAGGAGAAGGAAGGAGACTTGTGGACTAACTAGTCAGAGGTTAAAAAAAAAAAGAGCAAACAGAAGAGAGAAGAGTTACAATGTTCCAAAAGTTTTAGGCTCTATGCTCCAGAAATATCTAAGGCTGCATAAAACACCAACCCAAAATATAGTGGCTTAAAAACAACAATCCCTATTTTGCTTATAAATATGTTATTTGGCTAGGGCTCATGGGGAGGGCTCACCTGTGCTCCACGCAGCATGAGCTGGGGCAGCTGACTGAGACTGGAGGGGCCTCTTCCCACACGGCTCGCTCACATGGCTGGCACCTTGGTGTTGGCCGTCGCTGGCAGCTCTGCTGGGGCTGAGGAGTGGGGACCCTCAGTTTCTCTCCACGTAGTCAGCTCCATGTGCCTGGGCTTCCTCACAGCATGGCGACCGCAATCCAAGAGCAAGCCCTGCAAGAGAGAGAGGCAGACGGAGCTGTTCGGCGTTTATGACCTAGCCTCAGAGGTCGCACGGCACCTCTTCCACCATTGTTTTGAAGTGGTCATGAAGCCTCACCCAAGTCAAGGAGAGGGGGCCTAGACTTCACCTCTTAATGGGAGAGTGGTCAGGTTCTGGAAGGGCACGTGGATTGAATGTCGTCCCCCCTGTACCCTCACTGCACAAAATTCATGTCCACCCAGGACCTCAGAATGTGACCTTATTTGGAAAAAGGGTCTTTGCAGATGTAATTAAGTTGAGGTCACACTGCATTAAGATGGGCCCTAAATCCAAGGACTCGTGTCCTTATAAAAAGAGGATTTAACGCACACAGAGGAGACAGACACACAGGGAAGAAGGCCATGTGAAGAAAGAGGCAGACACTGGAGTTATGCTGCCACAAGCCAAGCAAAGCCAGGAGCCATCAAAGCTGGAAAAGGCACAAAAGCTTCCTCCCCTAGAGCCTTTGGAGGGAGCATAGCTGGAGGATACCTCGATTCCAGACTTCTGGCCTATAGAACTGTGAGAGAAGAAATTTCTCCTGTTCCAAGCCACCAAGTGTGTGGTAGTCCGTTATGGCAGCCTAGGAAATTAACACGTGGCCCTTTTTGGAGACTGCCATCTGCCACACTGGGTGACTCGAGGACTGGAGGTCTGGTCTCGAGGCGTAATGTCAGGAGGAAGAGCTGGCCTCGAGGGCAGATTCTAATTTCAGGATTAGCTCGGTGGAGTTTGTCGAGTGCAGCAAGTGCCAGGATGGTTCCAGCTTGAAATGGGGGGCTGGCCGTTGCTTGAGGACTAGGCTGGGACTAGAGACGCAGTTTTAAAATCCTGGCCATCAGCAAGAAGCTCGGCAGAGAGTCAGACGTCCTCCGCATTCCCGCTCCCCCTCGGGGCTGCGTCAGGTGACCGCACATGTTTCTACATTTTAATTATTTATGGTGCACGGTCTGAAGTGGTGTTCAACCAGCATAATGACTCGGGGTGATTGAATCAAAGGGGAAGGAGAGGCGAGCTCTACACGGAGAGTTTCTAATAGACTTCTCCGGAGTTTACAAGTGAAGGGAAGAGCCGCTCCCTCTGCTTTCTAATAGACTAACGAACCTCTCTAAATCTCCTTCCGAGACCCCAAAGGTACCCGCCAGTTGCTCTTTTGTTCGAGAGCCAAAATGAGTACAATAAGTTTTGTGGCTGGCACAGATGAAATTAGGAATCTGTTAGTGAAATGTTCTATACACTGATTTTCCTGACAGCCCCCTCATGGTCGTAGATAGCAGTCCCTCATCAACCAGCTGCCAGTTAAAAGTCGGCAGCCATTTCACTCATCCAAATATTTCCACTTTGCTCAAAATGGATTCCAAATGGTCCTGGGGTTCTCAGGGATGCTTGAAATTCTTTTTCCTAGCTAGATGGTCTTTTAAGTTTTCTGTTTAAGACTCTCTCCCTTCATTGCAAAGCTCAAAAAGAAATTACACCTCAGTTCGGTTGGCTTCCCCGCACCTCATCCGCACCCCATGGTAGAGCACTTATTAATTTAGATTTCCTGGGAATGGGGGTCCCTCCTGGCCAGCGCTGGTAAAGAAATCCCATTAAAGATAATGAAATTTTTTTTTTAAACTTTTTGGGCTGATAGTTTTCCTAAAGGTGCAGAGGGACGGAATTTTCTTTGCAAGGCATCCATTGTAGATGAGTCCTTGGAGAACTCAGGCTGAGAAGAAGAAGATGGAGAGAGAACCAGGAGGGAGCTCCCTGGGGAGGGAAAAGGGGAAAAAAAAAAGCCCGAAGAGGAGGGAGAGAAAATGGTGAGGGGGAAAGACAGACACAAAGGTCCTTCATTGCCACAAAACCCTGGGAGGTTCTACAGGTGCTCCACAGGTTTTGAGAGCATGCAACCAGAAAGCTGCACACACTCCAGGCAGTGGGGAAGGGGCTGCGGGAGTGAGGGAGGAGGGTCTATGCAGTCCACAAGGGCAGGAAGGGAGCAGATCATGGGCCAGCCCCAACCCTTTGCTGTAGAGCTCAAAGGAATTCCTGTCTTCATCTTCATCCTCCCAAATAAGGCAAACACCTCATAAAAACTTGGGGTATGGGGTGAGAAGGGGGTTTGCCACCTTTCTATACTAACCTCTAAATAAAGAATTTTTTTTTGGTAGAGGAAGTGGTTTACTGGTTAAACTTGTAATCAAAATTTGAACCCGTAGTTTTTCCAAGTTATAGAGAATAATAAAATTCATAATACAGCTAACATTTAGTATTTAGTGTATACCAAGAATTACGTTAAGCATTTTATGCACATTAGCTTATTTAATGCTCACAAGTTCTTCATGAGGCTGGCGCTGTTATCGTCATGCCTACTTTTAACTAGTGCACAAACAGGTTACAAAATCGGTCCAAGGTCACCCAGAGCCAGGATTTGAACTAGGAAGTCCAACACCAGAGCCGACCCTTTGAGTACTTCCTCTCTCCTGCAGCATTGTCTGGGCTAGCTTTACAAACTTTAGGAGGCATAACAGACTGAATAAAGCGAGCTAATCATGAGACTCTTCATTGAGGGCTTTCGGACCGGCACATTGTGAAGCAGAAATTACAGGATTATAGCATTTAAAACTGAAAGGACTTTAGCAATCATTAGTTCTAGTTAGGGAAACTGAAGCAATGAGGATGACTCTTGCCCAAGGTCACACAACTACTGTGGCAAAGCTGGGTTACAATCGGAGCCTCCTAACTTGTTGCAAGGATGACTGACGCTTTCACATGGCTTGTCTCCCAGAACCGACCAATGACACTATCAGTGCAGAAGGTGTATATTCAGGTGTGCCCTCCAGGGAGGAGGCATCCACAAGAAAGAGCTGGTCGTGGAGGCCCACAGGGCCACACAGGAGAGAGAGATCATCTTTGCTTTACCCTCACCTTCTGTGAACGCAGACCCCAAACCCCAGTGCTGTCGCTGGGAACACAAGGGAAGGAAGCTGGCAATGAGCTGACCCTCCAGGGACTGGAAAGTTTATCTGAACAAACGGGAAAGGAACTGGAGCTGCAAAGAGAGCTGAGCTGCAAACAGGCCTCTTATTTGTGTTAACAAAATAATCAAACCTTTCCTTGAATCCCTTTATGGCAGATTAAGAAGGCTTTGGGGGCTCCCGGCATACCTGTCACCGAGCATTTGCATCTCACACTGCAAAAACCCTTCAGATTAACGACCTCCCTATCTGCAAGATATTCTTGTCTTAATAGTCGAGTTATGTGTAATGCCAGTCCCACCAAGATTAAAGAGGAAAGAATTTCTGGTAAGAAATTTTGCTAATGACTGACGAAGACATAAAATCTTGCTGCAATAAATTAACACATGTCTTTAATATGGTCCTACTGATTTACTCGAAGCAAAATTTCTCTGGAACCACACACCTGGGCATCGTCGGACCCCCCTTAGAAATGGTGGGTTTTATATTTATGCTCAGTTGCAGTGAACCCTGAGGACAGCCATCTGGCGCCGCAAGTACCAATCGCCCTGAAGTGGAAAGTGGCATTTCTGTAATGCCGCAATCAGTAATCCTGCAGGCAGTGTGCTGTGGAGAGAGAAAAGGACACCCCTTTAGACCCACCATTACCACCCAGGCACTCCACGCTCCCTTCACTGACCTCTACGCACTAGACATTTTTACCTGTTTTGTGGGTATCGCGCGCCAGGAAAAGAGTGCCGAATTCTGTGGGTGCTCTGTCCCGGTTGTACAAGGCAGCGCAGAGTGGCAGGAGGCCAGAATAGCCTCCCCCTAAGCAACAGGGCTCTGACCCTACCCTGACTTGGTTCGAATCCCAGTTCCGCCACTTATTATTCATGTGGCCTCAAACAATTGACCTCTCTATTCCTTAGCTTCCCATCTGTAAAAGAAGAGGGATAACCTTACCTACATTAATCACTTAGAATAATTCCTGTCGGATGCTGTGGCATTAGAGGGCAGGCATAGAGCCAGACCCCTTCTTCCTTCTAATTTTTCAGCCCAGGCCTCCATGCAGAGAAAACAGTTGACCCTCAATACTCACCAATAATGTAGCACTCTCCCCGAATGACCCTGAAGACCATGAGATGAGCAAGCTGTCACTCTACTAAGATATTAAGTTAGATCTTGAGCCTAACAGGGAGGGCCCTGGACATTGCTCTACGTCACTAATGAGTGGGCCCAGCCACCTGCCCAGCATCACGGTGTCCACGGAGCTCGGGGGCTGTATCCCCACCAGGCATCTCCACTCCTCCACTGCTGTGTGAGTTCCCGGATTCTGGGTGACGGAAGCTCCCGCAGACTCTGGTGTTTCCCAGTTTCACTTCTTTTTTGGTTCCACCAAGACCTTTTCCTGATGTGGGCAGTTTTCAGTAGTTGCAAATGGAAGTCTGCCCAGCAGCTTTGCAAACATGGATTTAACCTGTTCAACCCATAGCACAAGACAGCGGCCCCCAGGGACAGGAGTTTCAGAGACTAAGACCTTAAACATGCTTATCCCAAGGCCAGAGTCTGTGTATCTGGATCGAAGCCATCAGTTCCGTGACTGCGAGGACTCCTGCTCCCCTCTCCCGCCGTCTCCTCTGCTAGAGTGTGGCTGAACAAGGCATGTCTTCGGGACCAAAGGGCCCGACATCCCTCTGCCATCCCCCTTCGTTTTTACCACTGAAGAATGTTGCCGTCTGTGGTGAGGGAGCGCTTTTCAGCTTGAGATTAGTGAGATCAAAAGGTAGCCCCGTCCCAGCAGAGGGCGACAATGAGGCTTCCACCCCAGCGCTTCACGGACCCGTCCACAGGAGCCCTGGGGGTAAGGCGAGAGAGCAGGAGTGGGAGGGAGCCTTCCTTATGAGTTGCCTTTTCACATACATCATCGCGAATGTCTGCCCATTAAGCGTGGATGTGGTTAAATGCGGACACCCCTAACTGGGGTAGTAAAGGTTAAATCGGACTTTTGCCCCATCCTCTACCCCACACCCCCACACCCAACACACTGCAGGCTCCAGAACCACACACCATCCTAATCACCCTTTGCTAGGAGCACAGTCCCTGAAAACCTCCTCTTAGGGGACTTGGGAACTGCCAGCAGTCATTACCCCGAGTGGTCCCTCAGGACTAAACCGGTAGACTTAGAAAATGAGCTCACTGGGCCCGTGAGAAAGAACTGGAATGCTGTCTCCACTTGAACTCTGCCGCGCTCTCTCTCCTTTACTGCCCCACACCCTGGGACTTCAGCCAAGACAACGCAGTGATGTGCTTCCTGAGGTTCTCCTGCTGCTGTTCAAAGATTTGTAATTGTCCTAACCAGAACATTTACACCAGCACGCGTTCTATTTACCGCATTCCTCTTTAAGAACACAAGTGACTTTAAGGCCACAACAAAAATGTTCTTCCTAGTTGTTTTGGTTCATGTCACTGTGGTAGGCAGAATTCTAAGATGTGCTCCAAGAGTTCCGCCCCTGGTGTCATGCCCTGTATAATACTCTTGCCTTGAGTGCAAGCAGGACCTAGGAATACAAGGGGATCTCATTCCTGTGATTGTGTTACAGCATATGGCACAACGGATTTTGCAGATGTAATTAAGGTCCCTAATCAGTTGGCTTTGCCCTTGAGTTAATCACAAGGGAGATTATCTTGGGTGGGCCTGACCTAATCAGGTGAGCTTTCAAAAAGGACAAGATGTAGCAACAGACACTCTGCTGCTAGCCTTGTAGCAAACAAGTGACTGTGTTGTGAACTGGGGCCATGTAGCTAGGACCTGAGAGCAGCCATAGGAGCTGACAGCAACCCCTGCCAATAGCCAACCAGAAACCACGCCCCCACAACCACAAGATGCTAAACTCTACCAACAGATGGAATGAGTGTGGAAGGGAACCCTGAGCTTCAGCTGAGAATGCAGCCCCGTCAACACCTTGATTTCAACTTTGCGAGAGACCCTGAGCCAACAATCCCAAACGCTGTGCCCAGATTTCCGCCCTATGGAAACTGTGCGATAATAAATGAGTGTGGTTTTAAGCTACAGAGTTCATGGTAATTTGTTGCACAGCAATAGAAAACTGCTACACTCACCCTGGGGCTGCATCATATCACACAAACCGTTGGCCTGTTTTTGTTCAGCTTGGTGATCTTTAGCTTTCTCCATCAAATACTTCTCACACATCTTTCCATTTTTGGCTTTGAACTCCCTTTGACTTTTTACCAATAAGCTCTCAAGTCTTGGCTCATTATCTTGCTTTGAAACAATTGTTAAAGCCTCAGCCCATCCAGAGCGCCTCAGCCTCCTGTCCCCTGTGACCTGCTAAGTTCTCTGTTTGACGGCCCAGCATCCGAACGTGTCTTCCCCTTCACATCACTCCCCAAAACGTGCTGTAACGGACTTCCCAAATCTGGCGATTGCAAAGTTCTCTTGGCTATGTTCCTTGAGGATAGCAAGGGGTAGTGTGCCTTGGAGTTGCACACAGGATACAATCGTTGGCAGAAATAGTAGACGGTATTCTCAATTAAAGTGAGACATTTGAATGAATGACACCAAGCATGAGGACAGCAAAAGTTCTTTAATGAACCAGTGGAACCTGGCGAATGAGGTTTTACTGTACTTGATTTAAATTGCAGGAAGTTTCTCTATGACTGGCGCAAGTGCGCAATTAGTTTTTAAATGAATGAACATATGAATGAATGAACATAACATTTTACTCAAGCAGCAATAGAATTGAGGGCCAGTAAGAATGGTATCTAAAAAACATCAGCATTCATGTTTCTTTACTTCTTGATGAAATCGTATGTCACCTATTTAGACACAATTATCAGTAATTTGGTTACTGTTTCTGCTTAGTTGTTTTAATAAAATGGCTCTATTTTAAATAACTTTTAATTGAGAGGGAGAACACACTTCTCTCTGCATATGGCCATAGCTAGCCAGTCCCCAAGATTGTAACTAAGTCCCTGGAAGTGACAGCCACAGCCGCCATGGAGGATAAAACACCTTAGACAAAATAATGGGCTGCCTGAATATTGTGCCTGCAAAATTCCAATCCACAAAGTGATAATGAGCAGCTTGAAATTTCTTTCAATGATAAATATTTTATCATTCTCAAAAATTGGAAGAAATCTAAATACTTATCAATATGGGATCAGTTAAATAAATTAGAGTACATTGAATGAAATAGTATGCAGTCATTAAAAATAATGGTAAAGATCTATATTTATTGACACGAAAGAATTTCATGACATATTGTTAAATAAAAGGAAAGCAGATTAGAAAATTTTATTTACAGAATAAGCATAAGAAAAAAAAAAGACTAGATGGCTATGCAACAAAAATGCTAACTGTGGCCATCTCTGGAGAGCAGAGCTTATAGGGTGGGTGACCATATGTCCTGGTTTGCCAGGGACAATCTAATTTTAAGAGCACTTTGGTTCACTCTCCAAAGTGTTCATGTTTTATGATAAATCATACGGTCACCTTAAATATCAGTAGTTTTACCTTATTCTTGTATTTTTTACATTCTTCTTATAATCAAGAAAATAGCTATTTTCATTTGGGGGAGAAGCATTTAATAATTTTCATTTCTCAGTCATTTAAATGGACCAGCTCCCACATTAATCCAAAGTATACATGTTGGCTCAATTCAGTGGGGCATTCTAAACACCAGGCACTGTGCTAGGCACAGGGGATACAAGAATGAATTCAGTCATCCCATTCTCCACAGCATAGGGGTAAGCACCACAGACCACTGTGCAGGTACCAGGCTAATCACTTTATGTGGACTATCTCGTCTGACTCTGGCAACAACTCTGTGAGGTAAGCACTATCGTATTCCCCTTTTATAAGTAAGGAAGTATCAGAGAAGTTAAGCTACTTGCTCAAGGCTGCATAACCAGAATTTAAATCCATGACATCTACTCCAGAGCCCATGTCTTAACTGGATGACATGGTCTGGGGTGCAGGCAGCAGAGAGTAAGAGGTAAATGCAGTACCTGTCGTACTGTGCTGTGGAGAGTCCTACTTGTTAAGAGTACTCAACAAGTACCGTGAGAGCACCGAGGCTGAGCAGGGAACCAGCCCAGAATGGTGGGGGGAGTTGGAGGCTCTTAAAGGAGGAGGAGGAGAAGGAGGAGGTTGAGGCCGGGCACAGTGGCTCACTCCTGTAATCCCAGCACTCTGGGAGGACGAGGTGGTAGGATCGCTTGAACTCAGGAGTTTGAGACCAGCCTGACCAAGAGCTAGAACCCATCTCTACTAAAAACAGAAAAAATTAGCCGGGTGTGGTGGCACGTGCCTATAGTCCCAGCTACTTGGGAGGCTGAGGCAGGAGGATCACTTGAGCCCAGGAATTTAAGGTTGCAGTGAGCTATGATGATGCCACTGTACTCTCCCCAGGGTGACAGAGAGAGAGACCCTATCTCAAAAAAAAAAAAAAAAAAAAGAGGTGGAGAGTGTGAGCTGGGGGCTACCGTTCCAGGCAGAGGCAATAGGATGGGTACTTTGTACTGCTGGAGTCTTGGGGAAGTGGCAGGTGATGTGGGGACCTGTAGAGTGCAAAAGGGGAAGAGGAGGCTCTTGGCTGCCCATGGAGAGTCTGACGTGCCCACTAAGGCGCCTCCCCTGTGCCCAGGAGGCAACGGGCGGCTGGTGAAGGGCGGTGGCCAGGGCCCTTCTGCAGATGAGGCTGGAGGCAGTGCGGATGCCCACTGCAGGGAAGGCGGCCTGGGCGGATCAGCGAGCCCCCAACCCACAGAACCGCAAGGGGGTTTACTGGGAAGCTGTTGCAGCTGAAGCTTCAGGGACCACCCCCAGAATGGGCCCTCCAAGGCCTACTTCTAATTTTGTATCCACCATCATGAGTCTTTCTCTTATAAAGCCCCCTCCCACAACCGGTGAGGGCTTGAGGCCCCCAAAACCTAGATCAGCCCCCTGAGAGTAGTGATTGTTTTCTTGTTCAAACTTCTGATTTCCAGAGCTGTAGTAAATTCATCTTCTTTAAATTCCTCTTTTGATTTTTGTTTCTCTTCGCCTTTTTTTTTAAAAAAGAAATACCTTGTTTTTCTTAATATCCTAATCTATTCTTATCTTCTTGTTTTCATTTTGCCACCTAGTTATATTTGTTACTGTCAAACTTCTGCTGCATTTCATACCATTTCTCTCTCTCTGCTGTACCTCATAATATTTTAAAGTGTAAACAACAACAGAGTCTGTCAAAATGGAAATAGAAGAATGCCATGCAGACCCCATCCGTCATGTAGCAGAGCCTTCCGCTGGCGAAGAGTTCCGCCGCAAGGCCCCTCTGCCCCTCGTTACTGCACCTCTGCCGGGCTTCTCCTCTCTCTGGGGTTTTCCCTCCCCCCTTACCTCTGTCCCCAATCTTTCCGCTCATTTGCCTTCCTTCTAACTCTTTTCTCTTAGCCTCTGACAGGCCTGAGGTCACTGCCCCAGGTCTTTTCTTCAAAGTCAAGCATTGTCTTCCTCTCCATGTGATGTCCGTTAGGCACTCTAGAAAATCAGGCGGTCACTACGGGGTCCCTGAAACATGGGGCCTGGGAGGGTGCCATGAGATGGGTGTTGGAGAAGAAGCAGAAAGATTCAGTGAATATGCAAATCTTACCCCCACCCAAAACCTGCTGTTCAAGCCTGCCCCGGTGCTGAAGCACACAAGTTTCATCATTATCTGTGTCCTTCCCAAACTTCCCGGGCCCATACGTTCTGAACCTTCTGGAAGCACTCTGATTTAAATATTTAGCACCAATGACTATGTGTCCAACAATTCACCCAGTTAGGTGTCCTCATCAGCAGATAAGCAAATATGGTCACCTTATTGATTCTAAAACATGGTAAGGTAGACTGGTAATAGAGACCCCTTGAGGGCAGTGGCTAGTTAGTCGTGTTCACTCTCTAGTACAGCCTAGCCTGGAACTCGGTATTTGTTGTGTAAATGAAACTCCCAAGGAGATAACATAACCTCCAAGTGTGCCTTTCACCTTCCTGGCTCGCATATGTCGTCCGCCTCTTGGATGGCCCACCCATATCCTTCTCCATCGCTGCCCCTGGAGCATGTGCCATCCTGTGCCTACTGCTCTGCGCTCTCACCAGCTGAGAAAGCAGGGCAGAGAGCAGAAGAGATGTGCAGGAAATTGCCTTAGTAACAAGTTCTAGGCCATTGAGTCTCCCAGAGGGTCAAACACTATTCCATTTCTGCGAGCATTTTTCACCCTCCCAAGTCAAAACGGTCAAATAAATGACCACAGGCCCACACTGAGAATGTCAGATCCGTCAATAGCAATTAAGGGTCTCACTTAAAAACCAGACGGGTTGGGCCACAGGACTGGTAGGATTCTTGCACGGACTACTGAAGATCAATGTCAGCACATGTATCGTGATGCCATGTTGGTCTTAGTTAGAAAGACGTGTAAGCAGAAAGATCGTGGGTCTTGCCCAGGGAAAGTCAGCTGCTGAGCCATCAGAAGACCTCAAGACTTGGATTGGCCTTGATGAATGTCCAGCCTCAGACCCTCAACTTCGTGGTATCTGAAAGTCGACTTGATTAACAAACCCAGAGATGATCAGACTTTCAATGGTAAACTCCAGCTAACTAAACTCACAAGAGGCTGAAATATAAATCAAAATGACAGTTTATTCTTTTTACATGACTTACTCCTTTCTGAAAGCCAGACAGTTCCAGTTCCCCAACCCAAGCTCCACCCTTTCCCCAAGTCATGCCGAACTAATAATCTGAAGATTTCTTGGTGTGACAGAAGCAGAGAACTGAGAAATGAGAGGTCTTGAGCCTTATTTTGTCCTCAGCAGATAATTCTTCTCAAGGAAGAAAAAGCCTCATCCCATCCTTCTCTACAGATATCAGTTGGCCAAGTTTTCTGAACTCATGTTTTTGGTAAGAACTTTATGGAGATATAATTCACATACCAACCGCCACAACAATGAATTTTGGAACATTTTCATGACCTCGAAAAGAAACCCTGTACATTTTAGCTATCACACCACACTCTTCCCATCCACCCTCTCCTCCATCCCTAACCAAACACTAATCTACTTTCTGTCCCTGTATATTTGACTATTCTGGACATTTCATATAAATGCAGTAATATAACATACGGTCTCTGTGAATGGCTTCTTTCTCTTAACACAATGTTTTCAAGGTTCGACCATGTTGTAGCATAAATCAGTACTTCCATCCTTTCTATGGCCAAATAATATTCCATTATATAGATATACCACATTTTGTTTATCCTTTCATCAGTTGATAGGCATTTGGTTTGTTTCCACCTTTTGCTTTTGGCTATTATGAATAATGCTGCTATGTACATTTGGGTACAAGTTTTTGTGTGGACATAGGTTTTCATTTCTCTTGGATATATGCCCAGGAGTAAAACTGCTGGATCATAGGGTAACTTTATGTTTAACTTCTTGAGGAACTACTAAACAATTTTCCAAAGTAGTTGCACCATTTTACATTCTCACCAGCAGTATATGAGGTTCTGATTTCCCCACATCTTCACCAGCACTTGTTGTCATCTGACTTTCTGATTGTAGCCACACTGGGAATGAAGTGCTAACCCACGATTTTAATCTGCAGTCCCCTAATGTTGAGCATCTTTTCATGTGTTTATTGTCCATTGGTATATCTTATGTCTTCTTTGGAGAAATGTCTATTCAGATCATTTTCTAATTGGGTTGTCTTTTTACTATTGAGTTGTGGTAGTTCTTTATCTGCTCTAGATACAAGCCACTTACTAGATATACATTCTTTTTTGCATATATTAATGGTACTAATATATTAATGTCTCCTCCCCTTTACCCTGTTTATCCTTCGTTCTAAAACTCAAGTGTTTTCTGGAATCAAAATAATTTTATAAACAACATGTGCATGTTTCTTTTTTCTCTATACTGGAAAGCTGAAATTAAGACAATGATATATCTTATGATCAATGATGACTTGTAAAGGACATCTCAAGGTCACCCCCATGTAGTTATGGTTATGTAAATAGAAGAGGAAAGAACTAATGGGAAGAATAAAAAACTAGAGGAGGCAATCACTATCTTCAGATGTGACTGAGACTGTTGGAAATAGGGTGTTGCAAATATTTCTGAATACAAAAAAAAAAAATTCTAATGCTTTTCTTTGGCAACCACAAGGAAGATCCTAACTAGGTGGCCAACTGCCAGTGTTCACCAGAGAAATCAGTGGCTCTTGAGGTCCTAATTGATCAGAAATCAAACCACAAGGTATTAACAAGAGACTAGAGGCTCTGGGCTTTGTTTCAACATCCTCTTCTGTTCTGGAAGAGGATAGAGGGGGTTCCTTGTAAACTAAAATGACAGATCTGCCAGGGTACATTAAAGGGCCATTTTTGAAACACAAGATGGGCTCTCATCTTGTTAGGACTACACTAGACATAAGGAAGACAAGTTGGCTCAGATACAAAACAGTGGGATGGCTGTAACCATACAGAGATGCTACTGAAACAACTGATCACCGCCTTTGTGAGACATCAGTAGTCATCAGTACAGGAGTGACCAGTTTCCATCTGACACTCTTATGAAGCCAGAAAGATAGAACCTCCCACAGATCAGTAATTATAATAACAAGTAATGTTTATCGAGGACTGGCTATGTGCCAGGCACTGCTCTAATCACTTTATGTGTAATTAGCTCACTCATTCTGCACAACAACCTATGAAGTAAAGACTTTCATTGTGCCCATTTTAGAGATGAGAAAATCAAGGCATTGAGAGGTTAATTAACTTGCCCAAGGTCACACAGCTAGGAAGTGATGGAGTCAGGATTCAAACCCAAGCATGAGGGCTTGAGAGCCCACACTCTCAACCACTGGGCTTTGTTTTACTTTGTTCCAGGGTCACAAACTGAACCCCTAGGCCCAGACGACTGCCTAAACATGTATATGAAGAAGGACCAAGTTGGAAATGTTTATGAATCTGTATTTGTCCCCATCTTAGATTCTTAAAGCTGGGCAGGACCTTCAAAACGATCAAGTCCAGTGGTTCTCAAAGTGCAGTCCATGCAGTCCACAGACTGTACTTTGAGTCCCCAAGACCTTTTCGGGGGTATCTGGGAGGTCAAAGGTTACTTCCCAATAATATTAAGACATTATTTGTCTTTTTCACTGTAATGACATTTGCACTAATGATACAAAAGCAACAGTGGACAAAACCGCTGGCACATTAGCATGAATCAAGGCAGTGGCCCCAGACTAATGGTCATTGTATTCATTTCTACATAGTAGCAGTTAAAAAGAAAAGAACCATATTCAATCCCCCAATGCTGAATTTGACTGGCTTTTACAAAAAGAAAAAAAACAAAAAGAACCAGTGTTCCTTAAGAATGTCCTGATGAAGCAGTAAAAATTATGAATTTTATTAAATCTCACCCTTGAGTTACTATTCTACGGACAAAATGGGAAGCACGCGTGTAGCACATCTGTGCGTTCTAGTGCAAGGATCCAGAGCAAAAGCACCTGTGCGAGTGCTGAGCTGTAAGCTGAACCAGCAATTTTTTTCATGCAATGTTTTTATTTGAAAGAACAACTAGCAAACAGTAGTTCTTCAGACGAGGGTATGAGGTGCAAATTTTCTCCAAAATAACTGAGTGAGCCTGTTGCTTCCAGGAAAACAATTGACAGTGTTTGCTGCCAATGATAAAATTCAAGCTTTCAAATAAAAAATTTTAAGTTTGGAAAATTTGTACCTGCCACAGTGAGCTTGACAGCTTTCCAATCCTTAATGACTTTTTGGATGAGATTTGTGGTGATAGTAACACATGTGATTTTTAAATATTGTATGTTTGATATTGTATAATGCGATGTATCGACAATGGGAATTGCTGCATAACTCAGTGAACAAACATTTTCCAAATGATGAACACATGATGTTGTACAATCATGCATGAGTAAAAGATTCATTCAAAGCGTAAGATAGGCTGATGGGTTTTACTGAGAAGGTCATTGATATTATTTCATATTCCATATTGTATAACCTTGTCAAACTTTGGTGTAGTAGCAAAGAAGAATATCCACAATTATATGAAAACGCTATTCTAATTCTCCCTTTCCCAATTTTATGTCTCTATAAAGCTGGATTTTCTTCATACACTTCAGTAAAACAACATCTCACAACAGATTAAGCACAGAAACAAATATGAGAACCTGGATGCCTCCTATAAAATCAGAAATCAAAGACATTTGCAAATATAAAACAATGCCACTTTTTTCAATAGTTTTTGTTTTTGAAAATACAGTTACTTTTTGGAAAAACAGGTTATTTAATATGCAGTGTGTTTATTATTGTTATTTTAATTAATATTTTAATGTATCCTTTTTGATGTCTAATATGATAAATAATAGAACAAATCACATAAATAAAATCTCCTTAAAGGCTTTAATAATTTTTAAGAGTCCTGAGAACAAAAAGTTTGAGAACCCCTGATCTTAATTCAACTTTCATCAGCCACATGGCAGAAGTGAGTAAGTTTTCTTTAGAAAATAGGGTTCTATAGCCAAAATAACTCTTGCACTTAAAAAATGTTATATATAATACACATATTGTATACACACACACGTTATATATAATATACATATTATATACATGCACACATTATATATAATATACATATTATACACACGTTATATATAATATACACATTATATACACACGTTATATATAACATACATATTGTACATACACACACATATGAATTTACATACATATCTAAAAATGCATCTCTTTGCTGTAAGGCTCTTCCGAGCCTGTTATATGCTGATGGGCATTGCAACACTCCAGGGGGAGACAACGGTGTGTAGATTTCCCCAAACGTACCTGATCTCCGATTCTTTATTCATGGAATACCTATTAATATCTTGAAGAAGCCGATGTCCTTACTGCATTTTGAGAGATGCTGATCTACTACTGTCTCAGAGAACTCTCAGAGAAATAGTGCCATAAATTACACTACTAATCAGCGGCAACACTAAGATTAGGACTCAAGTGTTGAGACTGCCAATCTAGCGTTCTTTCATTCATTAGAACCCAAAGCCTCTCCAGCCCCATCTTCTCTGGAAGGGCTTACAGCACAAACTTCAGTTTATTTTGCACCAACCAGGGCTCCTAATCTGTTATTTTTGAGAGATAATCCTACAAAACACAGCAGAATATAGACTTAAAAACCTGCAGAGATTACTTTTTATGGGAGAGGGATTATCTCTGTAATCCAATTAACACAGCAAGCCATGGGGAAAAAAACATAGGCTTTAGATTAGTGTTGGGGGGAGGAATTGGGACAAGAAGTTAATTCATATTAGCAGGTCCGAAAACCTCTGAAATATATTTATACTTTCCTAAATCCTAATCATTAATCTGCAATATGAATCAAATGTTTTTAATGTTTAAAATGTTCTTTATGAACTTCCCAGTTTCCTTTGAGAGCCGAGTTCATTTCTCCCTCTCAAATGATGAGTTTACTCATGATGAAATGTACTCACTACATTTCCCTCTTCGTCTTGGCCGCCAGGAAGCTTTGAGTCAGGTTATACACACACCCGGATAATGAAATCAACGTTATGGTCTCACAGATGATTCCCAGATTCCTGGAGATCGAAGATTATTTATGTCACATGGGATTAGCTGCACAATCCTTCCCTTCTCAGTGGCTCATTCTGTCATCTGTTGAGCCAAAATGAAATTACCGGCCACTACCAAATTCCCTTTGTAATCTTCCCAGGTCTCCAGGCAACTTCTTGTCAAAGGTAATGGTTGTAGCTACTGAGAATCAAGGTGTCCCCCAGATTGTTATTCTGCCTTCCTTTTCAGCATCTCCTATGCTAATACGATCGATAATTATGCAGAGGGCAATAATATTAAACTGTTTTTATCCCCTGAAGGAAATGCTTATGTGCCTGAGATTGCCTGCATTTTCTGAGTACATTCCAAAATCTCTGAAGATTTTATTCATGCAAGAGAAGTTTGACCTTCAACTAAACTCAAATCTATAATTTAAAGTGGTCTCTTTGACTCAAAATCCTCTCCATTTCAATGCCAAATGGATCATCAGCTGCTCTCCAAGTAATATTCGCTCCAGAGGAAGGTTCCAGCTACTGATCGACGTGCAGTTTTGCATTTCTACTCACAGACTTAAGTTCTGCTCTCCAATATGTGACTGTAGCTTAATTGACGGAGGAATGCAAAAAGAGATTTGGAGGCGTCTGACTACTGTCGACTCATTGACTTCCCTCAGAGAATTCTTTCGCTTGTCTTTTAAATTTTCCTTTCTTGTCAAAATTGCAGGTGCAGATAAATGCTGGAATCTTATTTCAATCAGAAAGTGCCAGGAACAAGAAAAGATGGAGAATTTTGATTGTCGTTGAGGACAGAGCCTCAAACAGCTGGAGGCCTTCCATTCTCTTTTAGTTTCCATCCATCTAAGAAAAAAAAATGCACTAAGGATTTCACTCAATTTGTGCGGAAAGATGAGGAAATTCACACTGAAATGAAGAACCACACTCCCAAAATAGCGTTAACCTGGAACAGCACTGCTTGGGGAATGAGAGACTTGGAATGTGGTGGGTTCAATCTTTGGTGAAAGGTCAAGGTCATGGCCCAGGAAGGGATTCCTGTGTGACAGTTAGCTGACAATGCACTGGCCTCTCCTTTCAGGGAGTTTAGAGTCAGCTTAGGGAATTTCACCTCAGCCAGACTTTCTTTCTCCAGACAAAACAAACGTGTTTCAAACAACTTCTAGGTAAACCTGGAAATGATTATGAAAAAGGAAAAAAACCAAAAACAAACAAAAACTTCTGCCTTAGCTGTCACTCAGACCCCTCCCCCGGGTGGGTCCGGTCCACCCAGAGCCTGCCCACAAACCTGGTGCAGCCTGCCCCGTGGACGTGAAGGGCTCTGTTTCCAGGACTGAGTGCCGGGGACTGTGTTTGATGATTTATGTATCTCCAGCCTCCAGCCCAGCTCCTGGCATACAGTAGATGCTCAATAATGAACTGAAATGGAGCCCCTCAGTGAATATTTGTTTATGGATAAAAACACCAGAGTCTGTCCCTAGGCCAGACGTTATCCTCCCAGGCCCCGGTGTTAGGATTTTCCCTCAGACCTGCATCCACACAGTAGCCACTAGGCACGTGTGGCCACCGAGCCCTTGAATTGTGACTAGTCAGAGTGCCGATGTGCTGCAAGTGTAAGATACACACAGAACTTCAGAGTGAGTGCCAAAAAAAAAAGAATGTAAATTGTTTCATTAATAATGTTTATACTGATTACATGTTGAAATAATCATATTTTGGATATATTGGGTTAAATAAGATATTAAACTTAATTTCACCCACTTCTTTCTACATTTTAAAAATGTAGCTTCTAGAAAAGCTAAAATAACCTATATAGTTCACTTTTTATTTCTACTGGGCTGTGCTGGCTCTCATTGAGACCTGGCCACAGTCTACTGTGACCCCCACTGACCCGAGCAACATACTGTTAGTCCTGCCAGAACTGAGATCCACAAACAGTTGCAGAAAGCCCCAGAAACAAGTAGCAGAAAGCCACTTCCCCTGTCTCCCCTCCTTGCAGGCCGCACGGTGCGCGCCGCAGGTCCCGCGGCAAGGCGTGCTGTGCTGCCCTCTGCTGGCAGCATCCCAGTTCCCACAGAGTCCCCCGGCAGGGACCTCCCCTGCTGCGCCCTGGCTGCGGCTGTTCTCTCACTTCTCTTGTTTCCCTCTTCCCTGTCCTTAGCACTCTGTTTTTAAGAGTAGGAGTGGCAAGGAAAAGGGAGACTGCATCTTTTCAAAAGGAAAATGTATCCTGTAGAAAGCAGTTTCTTATTTAGGTCATTACATATTTCATTCAAAAAGATAAAAGCATCTTGTAGTGTTCCTCAGACTTCACTCATGACTAGTATCCCCTGGGCAGTTGTTAAATATACAGATTGCCACGCCTCCCTACTGAAAATCCTGAGTCAGCAGGTTAGGGTTGGAAGCCCAGGAATCTGTGTTTAACAAGCACCCCAGGTGATTCTTGTACTCCTGGGGAAGTCTGAGAAATATAGCTTTGAATCTCCGCGTCTCCGACTTGGAGATGCTCCCCGACTGCCTGGGACCTTGTTAAACGCAGGTTCTGGTCCAGGAGGTCTGGGCTGGGGCCCGACCTGAAACAGGCTTCCAGGTGATGCCAATGCTGCTGACCTAGGGCCTTGCTTTGAGGAGCAGGGTTGTAGCTACACGGGGTGCACGCCCCCAGGTGTAGTCTTTATAACACACCTGTTCTGTTTTGATCACTAAGAGCTCTGCTGCCTTCTACCACTCCCACCAAGGCTGCTCTAAAGAGCAAACACAAATTATTTCGTTTGTCTGGAAAAGCAAGGATGCCCCCTTTTGACAGCTCAGAATATTTTCTGTAAAATGCCAAGAGAGGAATAGCAGGTATATTTTCTTCCAAAACAATTTTTTTTAATCATTATTGATTAGAAAGAATTTCTTTCTCTAATAGATTATCTGTGTAACCCCAAGTGTTGAAACCATGTATACAGCCTGGGCACTTACACTGAAGAAACGATGGGGAGTGACTTGGTGCCACTATCGAAGACCATGCCCTCCAAACATCGACCCGAGGATGAGGCAGGCAGGGAGAGACGGGGCTTGGGAAGTGAGTGGGTGCATCTGAGACCTGAGGGTGGTCTCCAATCTTTAAACTCAAGTTACCATCCTAAAATTCTTAACTTTTCTTGCACTAGTTCCCAGTAAACATTTTTAGTGCTACTGGATCCGACATTCATCCTGGCTCAGGCTGTTACTACTCCTGGCTGTGCCCCACCTGTTCCCTAGGGGTGGAGGTATTGGACAAGGAGGGACTCTACAGTATCAGCTTTGGTTAAACTCTGCATTTGAAACTTAAGTTTCAAAGTTTGTTTCAAATGATGAACTTTGGATTTACCCAAGGTTATGCCTTAATTTCCCAAGACATCATGAGACTGCATCATAAACTGCAATTTCCAGACAGCAATGAAATTGCATTCATTAAACAGAGCCCTTTTGGGGGGAAAAATCTTAAATGATCAAAATGTAACATACACATTAGGAGATGAATATTATCTGACCATTCTTTTTCAGGCTTAATTTCCAAAAGCTCAGAATATAAGTCTAACATCTATCTACACAGCTTACATGCTGGCAGATTGATGGGAGTGGAGTTGTTTGTTTTCTTTTGTTTGAAGGCCAAGAATATAATACATCTTTACAGTTAATACCTTCCCATCCTCACCCCTGAATTTTCAAAAGATTCCTTCCATAGTTAGCTACACAGCTCCCATTAAAGTCAAATTTCCTTAGATGAGGAAGTCACTGAATGCCTAATTACACATGCAATGCTGGAAAAAAAATATTAAGACTGCATTTACATTGCCAGCTTTCTTTTCCCATTACACAACAGAAGATTTATCCTTTCATCTCGTATGTGAGCATTGCTCTTGCGAGCTTGTGGTTCCATGTAACATATATTAGTATATCATTCACTATTAGCACCAGCTTTGACAATCTAGAAGTTATGCCTCTCTCGATGTTATATATAGTCTTTCTTCTAAGCTAGAAACAAACCAAACCAAAAATAATCACCAAATCCCACATCCTGGCTGTCACTTACCCAGACAGAGTGACATTGCAACACCCCAGGGCCCCACAGATCTCCTGCGAGCTGTGTGGATTCCTGCCATGGGCTGCACCTACGCAACTATCAAATGCAATTCACTGTCAGAAAGCCCATTTAAACCTTTATCCGGTGGCATGCTCCGGGTTTTTTCTGGACAGGTTTCCTCTGCCTGTGGAAATAAGTGAGTGCTCGGTGATCAGTCACTGTCCAGGGGTCAACGTAGCTCCTACCAAAAGCGACCCAGCAAAACGTGTAGCGCATATATATGCACATTCACCTACGTTCATTTTCAAACACAGAGACCTTCAGACATTCTTGCAGTTTGATCAGAAGCAAAGCCCAATACCCACACTCTCAAACTCCAAGGTCAGAAAGTAACTAAAGAAAAACTGCAACCTTTAATTGAGCTGCTGCCGAGGCCTCAGGTGCGTGGGTGTCGCCTGGTTTTTCCAGATGTCAGCAGAGAGACAGGATTTGATAGATAGATAACTTAGCCCTCAACTCTTGGGAACTGCTACTCCAGTGCTTGGCTTGCCTACCAATCCACATCGCTAGCGGGTTCCCAAAAAACGCGGCTGACAGACTGTCGAGCTGAGGCAGCTCTACCGGGGGAACACTTTGCTGAGTGGCCCGGTAAACGGCATCATTGTCACACAGAGCCTCGGCAGCTCACTCGGGGAGTGATCCAGTGTCCTGGGCTCCTGCCTTGTGCCTCCCACGATTTTGCCAGAAGAAAACAAGTCATGACAACTCAGTGCCCGAGACACTGGCATGAGGGGACTGGGGCTGGGTCCTGAGGCCTTGGAGCTTTCTGCTTCTCACAGCTGCTGTCACAGATGGCCCCAGACTCCTAATGTGAGTCCTTTGCTTGTGGGGATGGGAGTAAGAGGGGAAACCCCCAGATGAGTCTTCCTGGGGCTCAGAGTAAGACGCAACCTCCTGGTGTTGGGCGGCACCAGCCAGCACTGCCTCCTAAGAGCCCTGGCCTCGGCTCATAGCCCCATCACGAGGAGAGATGCCCGAAGGCCAGATTCACAAAGTCCCTGGGGTTCTGCTCAGGCCCAGGGCTTGTGCCTGCCTGGAGTGACAGCCATGACCCCTGCCCGAGGAGCCAGTTTGAGAACTGCTATGACACAAGAGTGACAAAGGCAAATAACACCGTAATATTTTTGTGAGAAGACAGTGGTTTTGACCTCCCAGAGCTCCTGAAAGTGTCTCAAGAACTCCCAGAGATCCGTGGACCACACTTGGACACTCACTGACCCTTGGTATGACTTGTCCGATATGATGTTTACTTACATATTTGTTTGTTTATTTGGCTGTCCCCTCCATCTGAATGTAAGCTCCATGAGAACAACGACTTGGTCTTTTTCTCCCCAATAACTACAGTTTCAGGGGTGATAAAGAATGCCTGGAACATAACATATGCACAGTGTATTAGAATAGCCGGAACATAATATGTGCACAATAAATGTTTGTTACACAAATGAATGAACACCTGGGGCAATGCAGCAAGATGGAGCCCCCAGGGCGAGTGCCAGGCTTTCTCTGATAACACAGGTAGCACATGTTGCACAGCACCTGGTGCGTGGCCTGCACTCAACACCCTTACTCCCCATCAGGGCTGAGAGGTTGCTTGGTGGCAGACTGAATCCAAGTCCCAACAGCCTTCATAGGCCAGGCCACGACTAGGGATCTGGGTTCCTGACAGCCCTCCCTCAAGGCAAGATCCTAGAGAAATCCTGGCTGCTCCTTGGCCACAGATTATGATCCATAAACAGGAGTGTGGCAGAAATTCCTTCTTCCCCCAGCTAGTGTCTGACTGAGCTCAGCCAGGGTCCAAGTCCTTCAGTGCGGACTAGAGTTGACCAGAGTCAACTACTACGTAATCTGTATCCCAGTGTGAAACCAAGAAGAGAATTAGTAGAGCCACAAGATGAAGTCACTAAAGTCTCTTCTTATATAAACCTTTTCAAAAGTCAGTTTTATGGGGTTTTCCTGATTAGCATGTCTTTCCCACCCTATACTCATTGTCCCTTGGTAAGGTCCCTCTGAGCCTCCTAGAGCTCTACTACAGGCAGATCACCTTTCCTCTGTCTTTCCTCTCTGGCCAATTCGCATTGTACAATGGTCAAAATAAAATAAAATACAGGAAGGACATGTATTCTGACCACAGTGCTCTATTAATCAGTGGGTGTGAGTTTTGCTCCATAAACTCTGGTTGCAAAAAATGCCACATTGATTTTCTAGCGACGACTCCTGTCTGGTGGGCTACTCAGCACCGGGTGAATATGCCACAGGCAAATATCGCAGGCCTGCGAGGGTCACCACTGAGAGGCGTTGTCTCCAGGGGCACCGGGACCTTAGGAAACTGGTGGGGGCCAGTTTACGTCAAGCCTTGTAGGCCTTGGTAAGGAGGGGGTTTCATCCAAAGGGTGATGGACACCACTGGAAGGCTGTGAGTGGGGCGACATGGATGACTTTGGAGAGAGCACTCTTGCTGCTGTACGGAAAATAGACGGCAGGTGTGGGAAAGGAGCAAGGATGAGAGCAGAAAGAGCAGAAGATGGGACGCCATTCCAGGAGTCCAAATGAGAGATGGGGTGACTTAGACTAGGGGAATAGCAGAGGAAGTGGAGAGAAGTTGTCTGGCCAAGATATATTTTAAAGATGGAATTGCTGTGACTTGCGGTTGGATTGACACAGGTGTCAGGGAAATAGAATAATCAAGGATGACCCCTGTGTGTTCAACCTGAGCAAAATCTAGGTGAATATTGTTAGTACACACTGAAATGGAGAAGACTGAGGTAGGACAAGGTTCAAGGGGTAAAATCAAGTTCTATTTTGAGGAGGTCCAATTTGTGACACCTGTCAAACTTCCAATTAGAAATGTCAGATAGACAGATGGACTTACGCAAGTATGGAGCGCCAGGGTGTTGCAGAGATTGGCGCTGAAGAAGTATACAGTAGTCCTATGGCATCCGAGGGGGGTTGGTTTCAGGACCTCCTATAGATACCAAAATCTGCAGATACTCAAGTCCCTGATGTAAAATGACATAGGACTTGCATATAACCTAAGCGCATCCTCCCGTATGTTTTAAATCATCTCTAGATTACTTATAATACCTAATACAACGTAAATGCTATGGAAATAGTGGCTATACTTTATTGTTTACTTATCATTCAAGCTATAATGACAAGAAAAATGTCTGTACATGTTCAATCAAACGCAATTATTTTCCGAATATTTTTGACCCATGGTTGGTTGAATCCACATGTGCAGAACCCACAGATATGGAGGGCCAGCTGAATTTGAAAGATACTGGCATATAGATGCTGTTTAGACCACATTGCATGTCACCAAAGAGAATATAAGTAGAGAAGAGAAGAGAGGAAGGTAGAGGACTGAGCCTGAGGGCACAGAGCTACAGGTGAGAAAGAGAAGCTGGAACAGGGGACTGAAAGACAGCAGGAAAGACAGGAAGTGTGCTTCTGGAAGGAGAAGGGCATTAATCATCAAATCCTATCGAGAATTCAAATAAGATAAAGCTTGAGAATTGACCTATGGATTGGGTTAGGTTTTTGACCTTGATACGAACAGTTTCACAGGCCTGTGGCTCACGCCTGTAATCCTAGCACTCTGGGAAGCAGAGGCGGGAGGATCACTTGAGTTCAGGAGTTCAAGACCAGCCTGAGCAAGAGCGAGACCCCATCTCTACTAAAAATAGAAAAATTAGCTGGGTGTCGTGGTGTGCACCTGTAGTCCCAGCTGCTTAGGAGGCTGAGGCAGGAGGATCGCTTGAGCCCTGTAATTTGAGGTTGCAGTGAGCTATGCTGAGGCCACTGCACTCTCCCAAGGGCAACAGTTTCAGCAAAGTGGCAGAGATAAAAGTCTGATTGGAGTGGGTTGAGAGACCTCTAGGCTGAATGTGGAGGACGAAACAGCTGCATTTGCTTCTGTCCCCTTTTGAATTCTTACTAAAATGGCAATAAAGAGTTTGCATGCATATTCCTATGGAACAGAGAAAAGAAGAGAGATGATAAGAGCAAATGAGAGATGTCAATAAAATTTCAAAATCTGGAAAGCAGTTAGATGAAGGTAACTGACTTAGTAGCCTGAAGAAAATGGAAAGTTAAGGACCTTACAGTCTAAAGGAACAAGAAATGGTCTAATTCATGCCAAAGAACCTTAGGCAGTTTCAGGAGCTGAAGGTACTGGATACTTATGAAAGTGGAGTTGCTAGAAGGAGCTAAAAGCAGGAAAATGAGAAAACCTTCATAAGAAGAAAAAGACTTCTGGACCCTCTCCTCACCCCGACACAGCTGGGCGACTGCCCTTCTGCCACCCAGTCAAAAGACTAGAAGCCCAGAGAGGTTGAACTGTAGGAACCCTGCCCTGGGGGTACCAAATCAAATATGAAAGTAAACAATTATTTCCAACGTGTAGCATCTCAATTTGCCACCTATACATTCTTTCTAAGAAAGGCACTGGAGGATATACTCCATCAAAACAAGAGGATAACCGAAAAAGAGACTTGGGACTTAAGAGACAGAGGACCCAAAATAGGAGAGCGGCAAAGAGAATTCCCAGGAGAGCGGCAAAGGAGTGGACCAGGTGTCACCTCTATAGCAGGCCTAGAGAGCCACAAGTTCAGATAGGAGCATGAGGTTGGAGGACTCCAAGAAGGATGTCTGTAAGAAAAAGAAATGAAAAGAAACATGAAAACTGATTTATACTTCTGGCAGAGAGTTTGGGGATAAATTGTTAGTATGTACAGAGAAAACCAAGCCAAGGGGTAAATGAGGAAATAACTCCAAAGAAACAAATTACATGAAAAAGGAAATATAATCATAGTACATTAAAAACCTCAGTTATGACTATTTACTAGTCATAGTAACAATGAACACAGATTTAATCAAAATTATAATAGAAACATATTAGAAAGATGGTAGAAAAAGAGGATAAAAAGACCAATTCCTCATCGCCCACAATAGGAAGTCAACAGATAATATACAAAACTGAAAAATCGAGAAGTAGCAGTATATATATATTATTTAGAAAAATGAAGATAAACAGTTTAAAAATTGAAAGCAGTTGATCCTAGTGGGAAGAAGTGGATAATTTTTTTATTATAAGCCTTGTAAAACTTTTTGATTTTTAAAAACTTTTTAAATATTTAGAATTATTTACATGACTTTTACAAACAATACATGTACTGCTTTGATAAAAAAATAAATTTTAATTTTTTAACAAATAAAGAAAAAGAACAAGAGATGAGAGAGGGAAGACAAGATACAACTAGTTTATTGAGAAGTCTGGACTCGGGGAGGTATAACGAGCAAACAACTTTAATTTTCTTCAGTTGTTGCTTTCAATCACTTCCCAGTTGAATCTCATTTTCCTGTTACTTAATGAAATATTCAGCAGATTTCCTAACTCTGGTTACTTTCAGTTACTAAGTCTGTCCAATTTAAAATGCCAATTTTATCAATGATTTAAATCTCATTCTCACCAGCTCAACTGGCAACTGGCTTGGGGATTTGGAGTGTGGACCAGGAGGGGGTCTGTTCTTTTCCTCCCTGCCATGGCAGTTTCCTGAGGTGGGAGAGCTTGGCTCAGACCTCTTCCACCTCCTCAGCTCCTGCTCCCCGATTCATCCCCTACAGTCCTGGCTGGTGGGTTCAAAACCTTCCCCTGGGTTTCCTTGAAGGACAGAAACTTAACACTCCCAACGGGCGGAACAGGTAGCCACTAAGCCTCCTCTCCCCGGTTTCCATCTCCCTCAGAGTAGTCACAAGTGGATCTCCGGGACCCCCTCACTTGCTTTAGGGGAGCGGTAGAGAAGGCACAGCCCTCCCCACTAGGCTGACACTCAACCAGTGGGAGCCCCTCTTTTTTGTTTTTCCTTAACATAGCTAAGAATTGGTAGGAAGAGTGAGGTGATAGCTAGAGACAGAGACAGTTAACCGGTCTTTTAACACTTCTTTGTCTCCATCTTTGGCCCTAATCAGTGTTAGAGTATGGAGAGCGAGAAATGACCATTCACAGACCAAATTAAGCCAAATTATGAGTCTTTATTAGCCGGCCAGCGACCACTGCTGCCCTGTCAGAGCACAGGTGCAGAGAATGGCCCCTTCCTATTCTTTACACGGGGTTTTTATACTATTTTCGGAGAGGCTACGTGACACAGAGCATGGGGCAGGGGAACAAAAGCGGGGAGTGAAACATCGGATTGCGTGCCATAGAGACAAGGTCATTTTGTGCATAACTCTGGCGCAAGTAACTGCTTACAATCTTCAAAGCAAGCTGGGTTACAGAAGCAGATAGCATTCATTAGATGGAAGGCCATTCTTTAAGCCTGGCATAATTGTAACTATTAACAGCTTCTACAGGAGTAACTATTTCTCTACATTTTAACTCTTTCATGAACCT
>CAUYSK010122224.1:0-75459 GCA_963575035.1 Avahi laniger
AGTCCCAGCTACTCGGGAGGCTGAGACAGTAGGATCCCTTGAGACCAGGAGTTTGAGGTTGCTGTGAGCTAGGCTGACGCCACGGCACTCGCCCCAGGCAAGAGAGTGAGACTCTGTCTCAAAAAAAAAAAAAAAAAAAAATGGTGTAGCAAATTTACATCTTAAAGCACACATAGAGAATCTAAACATTTTCAAAAAGGAGTTTGGGTGTGTTAGTTAGAGGAGGATTAAAAATGGATGCCAAGGAAAGCCAAAATCATAAAACTTCACCACAGGATTTTATAGGGAAACAAAGAGATGGGCCTAGAGAAAATTCAGAAACCTTTTCAAAATAACCAGCTGAATGCCAGAAAGTCCTATTTTGGAAACCAATCCAGTTATATAGATGGCTTTTTAATTTATTAATTATTTCCACCCATGTTCCTGGAATTTGTGATACAAAGAACAATGTACGGCCAATCAAGAGCTTATGTTCAATTTAGGAACTGCCCCTTCTTTTTTCCTTCTAGAAACTCATGTGTAACTGCTGCTAATTTGAGCGTATATTCAGGGCAACTTGAATCTGTGTCTCCAGGGTTGCAGTTCTCAAATTTGGCCCAAATAAACTCTCTAAATTTTGCCTCAGTTTCTTTTCCTAGGTCAACATATCTGGTACAAGTTAGCAGGATTCAGAGTGATCTCCCCTTTAAAACTTTAATATGCCAAAGTTTACCTTTTAACATCTGACACCAATTGGGTGTTCAACAATTTAACTCATTTCTGACACTAACTGCTCAGAGACAGCACAGACCTCCACGGGTCAAGGACTCAGTTTCACAAGACTGCCCCAACCTCAGATGGTCATGGATGGCTACTTATACTTTTGCCTAGCCGACTATAAATTTGAGGGTTCCTCCAACCCCTCCCTCACTCAACAATTCACTAGGATGATTCACAGAACTCAGGAAAACCGTTTACTTATGTTTGCCAGGTTATTGTAAAAGAAACAATTCAGAAACAGCCAAATGGAAGAGATTTGTAGAGCAAGGCATGAGGGGTGGTGTGGAGCTTGCATGCCCCCTCCAGGTGCACCACCTTCCTAGCACCTCAATGTGTTCATCAACCCTGAAGCTCTCTGGACCCCAAAGTTGAGAGGTTTGTATGGATGTTTCGTTACATGAGCATGATTGATTAAATCACTAGCCATTGGTGACTGAACCTTATTTCTACCCACTACCCTCCATCCCCAGAGGTGAGGAGGGGAGTTGAAAGTTCTAACCCTTTTATGTTGACTTTCTAGTGAGCCCCCAATTTTAATCTATTTAAGAGCCCCTGCCATGAGTCATCTCATTAGCATACAAAAGATATTCTTATCACTCAGGAAATTCTAAGGGTTTTAGAAGCTCTGTACCAGGAAGCTGGTCAAAGATGAACTATATTTTTTATTAAACCAAAATTACCTATAGTAATATTTGATTTTCAAACCTTGCAAATATAATAGCTACTTAAAATTTAAATAAAATTTTAAAATGTACCAGTTATGTAGTCAAATTCTGATACTTTTCCTCTTACTTTTTCTGGTACCTTAATCCACCAGCATTTCTAAAATCCCTGCACAATGTCTACCATTGGTGCCCCAACTGGGAAGATACACCTTTAAAGAAAAAAATGCAAGAAGTATCCCATAGGTTGAGGTTCCCTTACATGCACACTTATCACCAAGACATTATCTGCCCCATAGTGAGCCATAGTACACCCCTGGCTAGTTTCAAAATAGCACTAGCTATCTGTGGCTACCACTTGGAAAAGTGCAGTTGTTTCCTCTACTTGGGGCTAAAATTCATGGCAGATCATCTGCAATGTCCTAAAACCAGACTGAAAACAAAGGTAGGAGTGTGGCCAACATGCCAGATAATGGCTACAACAAATTAAAATCTGACAACTGTTGCCAAGATACCCGCAGAAGTATCAGAAGCAACTGCTGCTAAAAGACCATAAAGATGATTCTGGAGAACACAGGTCTGTGGAATTCAATAAAATAATGGTCAAAGTGGACAAGATCAAGAAATAGGACTCAGTAAGAAGCCAACTGTCATACAGAAAGCAATTATCTGATAATACAAAGCTCAGTGCCCTCTTACGCCTGACATTCATGTACACATTAAATATAGTATGACTGATAAGACTTGGATTATTTGCCAAAGGTTATTTGTATTTCAAAAAGGAATTAACTTTCAAAACAATAGAAAGCTTTAATTCATCCAACGAATATTTACTGAGCACCTTCTCTGGGGACATGATGGTACGTAAAGCAGAAACTTTTGCTGCTGTGATAGAATTTAGGGTCTATAGGTGAGACCAAATGTTTATCAAACACCAGCTAGCACTTGTGTAATTGCAAACTGAGATAAGTGTGTGCTCCAGAAAAAAAAAAAAAAAGAAAATGGTTCTGTGAGAGTTTATATCAAAGATTCTGATCAAGGAAGTATCCGTAGGAAACAATCATTAAACTGAGATCTGAAGAAAGAGTTGGGTTGAATAATCTGAGCCTTAAAATGAAACCAGTTTTTTTGGCAGAAAGTTGGCGTATCACTTTGCTAGGGCTTCCATCAAAGTATCACAAACTGAGTGGCTTAAATAATAAAAACGTGCTGCCTCTAAGTTCTGGAAGCTAGACATCTGGGATGTAAGGTTGTTTCCTTCTGAGGATGCTAAGGAAGAATCTGTTCCATGCCTCTCCACTAGATTCTGGTGGTTTGCTGGAAATTTTTGGTGTTCCTTGGCTTGTATTAATAGATCTCTGCTTTTGTTATGGACTGAGTGTTAACTCCTCCCAAAATTCATGCATTGAAATCTTATCCTCTAATGTATTGGTATTGGAAGGTGCGGCTTTGAGAAGTAATTAGATCATGATAATGGAGCCCTCATAAATGGGACCAATGTTGTTATAAAAGAGACTCCAGAGCGCGCTCTTGCCTCTTCTGTTATGTGAGGACACAGCAATAGAGGGGCATCTATGAAGGAGGAAGTGCTCTTGCCTCTTCTATCATGTGAGGACACAGCAATACAGGGGCCATCTATAAAGCGGGAAGTGAGCCTTCACCATAGATACACTAAATCTGGCAGTGCCTTAGTCTTGGACTTCTCAGCCTCCAGAACTGTGAGGACTAGTTTAACAGTAAATAAACGGATTTGTTCTGTGAAGTTTGGATTCAGTTGAGGGGCCACACTTGGGATCTGGAGGACCACATGTGGCCTTGAGGCTGCATGGTATTTTTGTTCTACCAGTCCAAACAGACTGAGACAATTTTCATCTTCGTGTGGTCTTCTTCCTGTGTGTGTATCTGTGTCTAAATTTCCTCTTTATATAAGGACACCACTCATATTTAATTAGGGGTCCACCCTAAACCAGTATGACCTTATCTTAACTAATTGTGTTAGCAATGACCCTATGTCCCAACAAGATCACTTTTTGAAGTACCGAAGGCTTGAACTTAAACATGTGTATTGTGTGGGGACACAGTTCAACCCCTACCTGTTGGAGAAGAGACAATGGGAAGCAGGGGCAGTGGGGGTGTCTCAAATTCACCTCCTGACCTTTAGCTGGGTTGGTTATGAGAGAGAATAATAAACTTCCACGTGAAAGGGATGCAGGAAATTGAATGTCCTCAGAGGAGAGTTGGATTGTGTTTATACCAAGAAGAGGGCAGAAATTGAGAAAAGGTCGAGGCCATGGGGGCATTAAGTTATTACAGAGTAGAAGTACCAGGGAGCACAGTGGAAAGTTTGGGAGGTGAGAGAGGTTAGAGTTAAGGATAAGGAAGTATAGAGCATTATGGAGATTATGGGGAGGTAAAGGAAATTGGTCACGATAGCCTTAAGCTCAAATGTCTTCTTGAGAAAGACCAAAGGATCTAGACCACCCAGTCCAGAGCAATGCCAGGCCCAATGGGCATTGCCTCTATTCTCCTGACCAGGACTGAAATAAAATACTGGCTCCAACATTCACCAGTTGTATGTGTTTGGGCCAGTTATAGTACCTCCCTAAACCTCAGCTTCCTCATTTCTAAAATAGGTATTGTAATAGCCCTTAGTTAAGGAAGCTTGTGTAGATCTCAGTATCACTACTGAAGGCTTAGTAGGTTCTCATGCCCTCAATAAATTATGTGATCTCTCAGATATTCTATTTTCTGATTTTAAAATTGGCACAGTAATTTTGTAGGAGGTTATAGCAACAATTTATGAAGATCTTGTTTATGAAAGCATTTGAGAAATAGAAAAGTGACACTAATTTTCTCTAGTTACGTTGAACCAAGATTTTGTTCTGTGACTGTGTCTGAATGCACCATGGTAAGATTCATGAGGAAGGCAGCCCCACTCCAATCTATCTCTCTCCTCTTCCCCTGAGTCAGTTCATCCTGTGTGCTGATTTATCTTTCTTAATCCACCTGGTCCTATTAAGAGGTCATTCGTGTTAGTATCCCTATCCCATTTTATGGAAGAGAAATCTTGTCTGGATTTTCCTAATGGCCACAAAAGTCAGATTCTTACCCTCTTTGGGTTTATGGAAAAATTCAGATCCAGCTACAGGGCTTCAGTTTTACTCCTCATAGATTATAGATCTTTTAGACTGATCTTTCAAGAGCCTTCATCTTTAGGGCAGATCTCTAGAAAATCAATCTATGATCCTGTGTACCTTTCCCCCCCTTACATCCTAGAAGAAAAAGCAATGAATTAGGCAATGTAGTGGATTGAATAGAGTCTCCAACAAAGATATGTTCAAGTCTTAACCCCCAGTATCTGTGAATAGTGACAGTAAAATGATCGGTGGCTGCTAAAAGTTTGGGAAGAGGAGGGAAAGATTGAATAGGTGAAGCATTGGGCATACTTTAGAGCAGTGAAATTACTGTGTATACTGTATTGTGTGTACATAACACTATGCATTTTTCAAAGTCTATTGGACTTTACCATACAAAAAGTGAACTTTAATGTATGTAAAATTTAAAAATCATTTAGGAGGTCAGGAAATTCCAGGATAGAGCACATAATGTAATAAAGTATTCTAACTGTGTTACAAATGTATGAGACAACCTCATCCTTGGTGGTGGCAGAAGTAGTGCTGATCTAAGTAACTTCTGGAAATGAGTGGAGTCTATAAGACCAAAGGAAAAGAAATTGTTCATAGGTGCCATATTCTTATTTTTCATGGAGATGCAGGTTAATATTTCTAATGCTTCTATAAAAGTATACTGAAATTGAGCAATGAAGTAAATTATGGTAAGTTGTGGATAGTGGGGGGCCATTGCTCACTGTTGGAGTTTACAGCTAAGCAAGGAGAGGAGGCTAAAAAGACCCATTTGGTAATGGGTTACAGTTGGATACATTAATATTAAATCATGTTCAGCTTAATATAGCTACAGATGGCTACATATAGAAAGATTTATAGATATATGTATATACATGGATGAATATACACACACATTTTTCTTGAACTAACAGCTGAGAAGGCCTAGAAGCAGCAATACCCCAATAATAACAAGCACATTTGGTAACCAGTTCTTGGTTTACAATACCATTCTCTAACAACAGGAAATAGGGCTTCTTGGAAAAATTGCTGATTCTCAGACTGGGGCAGGAAATATATATGATGAACCTGTAGTATCTTGTAGTGTTGAAAATAAAGAAGTGGTACAAATACATAAAGATGGGAAATAAAAAAAATAAAATAATAAAAAAAAAGATGGGGCTATATTAAAGGGATGTACTGAAAGAGCAAATTGAAAGGTCTCTTCATGGCCAAATCTGAAAGAATTTGAGCAATAAAAGAAAACAGTATTGAATTATAATCCAAGGTATAAAATAAACACCCATGAGTCCATACAGATACAAATAAATAATTGAATAAATAAATAAATAGGGAGAAGAGACAATCTTCCATGCAGAAAAATTCCAATTAATTTATGTAGATACTCTACCTGAAACGAGGTGAAGCACAACTCCCCACTCTTTCAGTATGGGCCGCACAAAGTAACTTTCTTACAAAGAATATAGAATGGAAAGGGGAAAGAAAAGAGTAACTTTTGATGGAAAAACCTGACAAGCACTGTCTCTGCAAGGTGATCAGAGCCAACATCAACAGTAATAAGTCATGTTGATGGTATGTACTCTTAATATGATATGGTGAAAATGGCTTTTAACCTCTGTAGTCCTCCCTCCTTCCAAAAACCCATTATCCCAGTCCAATAATGAGAAAGACATTTGACTAATTCCAAAAGATTGACATTAACAAAATATTTGATCCATTCTCCTTAAAGCTGTCAAGGTTACCAAAGCAAGGAAAGACTAAAAACTGTCACAGCTAAGAAGGATCTAAGGAAACATTATGACTAAATGTTATATAATATCCTAGATGGAACCATGGTACACAAAAGGGAATTTATGTAAAAACTAAGGAAAGTTTATTAAAATAGAGATTTTAGATAATAACACAAGCATCAGATTGGTAGAAAACATTTTTAATGTATATAACCAAGGATTAATAATTGCCTTGGAGGAAAAAAGAAAGAAAAAAGAAATATTTGACTATACGGAAAGCATGTAGATAATATTATTTAGGGAATTTTATGCTAGTAAAAATTGAGAACAACTTAAATGGCTATCAACAGGGGAATGACTAAATAAATGGAACATTTATTCATACAATAGGCTACCTGCAGCAGTTTAAAAGATGAGGAAGAATTTTTCTGATTTGCAAAAATCTCCAAGACATATTGATGTTTTAGCCACTCACAGAACAATACATATTATATGATGCTATTTAAGGGAAAACAACATGCACCAAAGCCATGAGTCATCAAGGACTCCCCCACTTTACTGATATCACCAGTTACCTCTGGGAAGAGGAGCAGCAGTAAAGAGAAACATTAATTTTATGCTGTATTGTTTGAATGTAAATACATTCATGTACAAACTGTATATTATTTTTGAAAACAGAGTTTTGTTTGCCCACCATTATATCCAATCACCCAGCACAGCACCTGGCAGGTAATGTTTGCTTAGTAAATGAAGTTGAAGGATATGGTCTTACTGTTAACATCAAAACCTGTGCTGGTGAGATGATGCTCTGGTTATGCCTGAATTCTTCCTGCCTCAAACCCAGCTTGGTTTGGGAATTGCTTGATGACACTGGAAGGCTGAGCCAGAGGAGTGTGGATATGTAATGCACTAGTGTAATAGTATGTAATGAATAACTACTGTGTGTCTGACAATGTAGTAATTTATACTTTTTATGTCTTGTCTAAACAAAAACGTTGCAAAGTAGTTACCCTTGTATCCATTTTACAAAGGAGGAAACTAAGGCGTAGATAAGGGACTGACTCACTCGCCCTGGTGTGTTCTTTTTTCTTTTCCTGTTAGTGTAATTTGACAGTTACATAAGTCTTACCAAACAGAAAGTAGTCAGTTCTAGAAAAACTTCCTTCTACCAGAGCTTCACTTACTTTATCATTTATTTTATTTATTAGATAATTCATATAGTTAGTTTAAAAACTGGTAGCAAATTATATTCAGTACAAAGTAAATCTTCCTTCACACACTCCCCTGAGGCAACAGTCAACAACTTCTTGTCTTTCCAGAAATATTTTATGTATATACAAGCACATATGCAAATATTTCTAAAATTTAATTTTAAGTATTTTACATACATAGTCCTGTAGCTTTTTTATTCACTCAACAATATCTTTGAAATCATTACATATTTCCTAAATCTACCAAATTCTTTTCAACATTAATAGCTCTATATTATTAGTTGTAGGAAAGGCTCATAATTTATTTAAATCTCTCCTCATTTATAGCCATTGAAATTATTTCATATTTTTGTTATCACAAAGCTACAGTGACTGTTCTTATAAATGGGCCATTTTGCACATGTGCAAATATATCTGTAGAATAAATTTCTAGAGGTAGAATTTCTGAGTCAAAGGCATATCCCTTTAAATTTTTCATAGATACTGGTAATTTTCATCCATAGATGTGATACAAATTTACTTCCCCTCAGCAATGTTTATCCACATCTTTTTAACACTATGAGAACAGTTTCTTAAACAAGAAGAAAAAAGAAAGAAAGAAAGAAAGAAAATCAATCTAATTTGCCTATAAGCACCCAAAGGAAGTTCTTTTTTAGCCTTACCCAGAAGATCTGCAGCTCAATCATCCCTGCCAATCCCATTTACTAGAATATTAATTTCCAACTAAAACTATGAAATCTCTTCTTTCTGTTTTACTTTATACATGACTGATCTACTTAATATAGGACTGGATATGGGAATTATTAATTCTGCTCTTCTGTATACAAGAAAAACCTGCCTTTGATCAGCTTGGCCCCTCACAACCCTGGGTCACTTTCTCACCCCACTTTCCTGAAAGATCCACTTTTGGTCGGTGGTGGTATGCAGATTGATTGACTACCTCACCTTCCTGAGAACTACTTCCTTGAGGTACTTTTCCTAACAAAGAGAAACACACTCACTTCATTTTTGTTCTTGCTCCTTTATCATTTACAACTCAATGGTGGTTAGGAAAACACTTTGATTATTATTTGGCTTTGTAAAAACCTATCTTCTCAGTTCCTTGATTCCCTAAAGTCCTTGATTTCTAAGGCCAAATCTATTTTGACTTACTATTCATATCTATCTAAAATGTGAAATTATGGCACTTAATAAAAACTTTTTACATGTTAAAATAGCTTTAAAACTATACAGCAGTTAATCAGCCTTGGTGAGGAGAAGTTGACAGGTAGAAGGATCCCAAGATTGACTTCCTTGGTTGCTAACCTCAAATCTCATCTTTAACAAGTTTTCTCACCCAAGTCTTTAACAACAGTGAGTATCACTTTATTAAATAACTTATAATGAAGGGAGTACTACTCTCTCTCCCCACATCAATAAAGAAAAAATACTTAACACTAGGGTCTTCTGGGTGGAGCTATTATTTTTTTCTCAATAGTTTGGGCAATGCTTATCCAATCAAGAAGGTTCACCTTAGTTACAGAGGAAGGAGGATTTAATTTGTTAATAAATTTTTCTCCATGCCATGGGGAAGACTCTCCCAGAAGGCAGCAGCTAGAACAAAACATTAAAAGATTTATGAACAATACCAGTATTTTCTACTTCTGTTTTTATCTCCCCTTTGAGATAGTAGGTGAGTCCTTTACTCTTATTGCCTGGTACACAGTAGGTGCTCAGTGATTATTTCTTGAATGTCTTCAGGGCTGGGAAGATTACTTACAGAGTTAGAACTCTTCACATTACTTTCCTCCAAATTTCACATATCTTTTTCTATTAGTGAGTGCAAACAGGCTCTGGGGCAGCTACATTATCCCTCTGAATGGAGACAGGGGTTAGGAAATGCTTTATTCTCAGTTTGTTCAGAAATGCCTTAAAGATATTAACAGAGGCAATAACTTAAATAGTTTCAAATAGTAATCCACAGGCAGAAAATGTAAGCGCAATGTCCTCAGACTTGTTCTTTGGCTTCTGTTCCACTAGAGAAACAATTCTCTAAAACCAAACAGTCTACAGATAGAACCGTGGCAACACTCAATTATGATGTTAGGTATTTGAGGAAGATACAGTTAAGAATTCAGAAAACTACTGAGCGTTTTAAGACAACTTTCTCAAAGAAAAGTTCAAATAGAAAAAAAAGGAAATAACGTATTCATTTAAAAATGTTTATTTGCTTATTACTTGAACTTGATTACTTAAGTAAGGCATGCGAGATCTGAAAGGAGGCGAAGGGCGTGAAGTCGGAACCTTCCCGCCCGACCCGTCCCTGGGTCTGTGGCGCCGGCGTGGGCCGACGGAGGATCCCGGCCAGTTGCAGAGACGCGCGCGAGGCGAGGGCTCCTCGCCGCCCGCCCGGTGCTCACTCCAAGAGAAGCTTGAAAATGCTTCCGTTGCAAGTTCGGAGGTTTCGTCCGTGACGGGAAAGCCCCCACCTCGGAAGCGCAGGCCCGCTGCCCATCCTCCAGCCTCAGGGCCTTGTACAGCCGCGCTTAGAACCACTCCCCCTTTCCTGCCCCTCTCCTCTTTCTCCTCTCTCTTTTTTTTAACCCGTGAAAGCCGGCCACAGTGTCTCACCCGGTGTCCTGTGTCCGAGGGCCACTGCGACCTTCTCCGCCAGCATTTCTGGGACCGGGCCTAGTCCCGGTATGGCCCTTACAGGCCCCTCCCGCAGCCGCCGCGTGCCCGGGAACGCAGGCGTGGAGGCGCCGCACGCCGATCTCCGAGAAAGGGCCCCGGAGATAAGCTCTGCCCGACCCGCGGCCCAGCGGCCTTAAAGTAGGCGCCGGTGCGCTCCCTGAGGTGCCCACACCGCGGCTGAGCCTGCTGGCAAGGGGAGGGGAAACCTGGGAAGCCTCTGTCTCTCAAGCAGAAGTCCAGTGGGGGTGGCATGGGGGTTGGGAGAGGGTGAGAAAGGAGAGGGGTTGAAGCGAGGAGAGTGGGCGTCCTACAGTCGCGGGATGGGGGTGAGGTGGAGAAAATTTGGAGGGAGACGGCTGAGGGCTGAGTGTTAGAGCTAGAGTCTAGGTTCAGAGAAATGGTGGGGGACAGATAACCAGAAAGTGAGAAGGCCAGGCACGGGAAATAAATGGAAGATGGAACTTGGCGCATCAGAGGCATTTGTCCATCCTGCTCGAACACAAAACAAACTAAACAAAATACAGGTAAAGTCAGAGAAAGTGGCAGAGTAGGTAGCTCCAAGGGCCCTCCCCTTCGCAGGAACATGGAAGAATAAGCAAAAACGGTCAGAACTGACTTTGTGGGAACTCTGAAAAACAGTCAAAAATTTACAGCAACCAAGCAAACGCCGAGTCAAGAAAAAGATGACTTTAAGATAAATTATTGGTGGTGGGGGGAGGAGAAAGATGACTTCAGTGCAGCATAATGAGGATATCACTAGCGATCCTACAGAAATAAAAAGGATTATAAAATAATACAATGAACAATTACAATCCAAAAAAATAGATAACTTAGATGAAATGGACATATTTCTAGAAACACACAAACTACAAAAACTGATAAGGAAAAATAGAAAATCTTAACAGACTTATAACAAAGAAATTGAATCAGTAGTCAAAAACACCCCCAAGGAAAAGCCCAGGACCACTAGTGAATTGTATCAAATGGTTAAAGAACAATTAACACCCGTCCTTCTCAAACTCCTCCAAAGAACAGAAGAGTAGGGAATACTTTCTAACTCATTTTGTGAGGCCAGCATTACTTTGATAGCAAAATCAAAGACATTACAAGAAAAAGGAAACTACAGATCAATATCCCTTATAAATATAGATGCAAAAATCCTCAACAAAATACTAGCAAACCAAATTCAGCAGCATATGAAAAGGATTACACAACATGTCCAAGTGAGATTTATCTCAGGAATACTAGGAGTTCAACATATGAAAATCAATCAGTGTAATACACCATATTAATAGAATGAATGAAGAAACATATGATTATCTCAATTGATGCAGAAAAAGAATTTGACAAAATCTGGCACTCTTTCACTATAAAAACATTCAAGAAACCTTAAGTAGAGAGGAACTTCCTCAATCTAATTATGGGAATTAAAAATTACAGCCAACATCATACTCAGTGGTAAAAGACTGACAGATTTCCCCTAGGATCAGGAACAAGACAAGGATGCCTGCTTTTGCTGCTTCTATTCAAAATTTTACAAGCAACATTGTACTGGAAGTTCTAACCAGAGCAATTAGGCAAGAATAAACAAATAAGAAGCATTCAAGCAGGAAAAGAACAAGTAATGCCATCCCTCTTCACAGATTTCTTATACATAGTAAATCCTAAAAAATACACACACACACACATACACAGGCTAATAAACAAAATCAGTGACTACATTTCAGAATAGAAGATCAACACATAAAAATCAGTTGTATTTCTTTACACTTGCAATGAACAATCCAAAAAGAAAATTATGAAAACAACTTCATTTACAATAGCATCAAAGAGAATATATTACTTGGGAGTAAATTTAATGAATTAGGTGTAATATTTGCACACTGAAAACTACAAAGCATTGCTGGAATTAGAGAAGATCTAAGTGAATAGAAAGACAACCTGTACTTGTAAATTGAAAGACTTAATATTGTCCACATTGCAATAGTGTCCAAAGCTATGTACATATTAAATGCAATCCTTATCAAAATCCCAATGGCCTTTAAAAAAATAGATTGTAAAAGCTGATTCTAAAATTTATATGGAGTTGTAACAGAGTCCAAATACAATCTTGAAACAGATCAAAACAATCTTGAAAAAAAATTGAGGACTCATACTTCTCAATTTCAAAACATACTACAAAGATAGAGTAATAAAAACAGTGTGAAACTGACATAAGGATAGACGTATTTCCCAATGGAACAGAATTGAGAGTCCAGAAATAAGTTAATACATCTATCATCAACTGATTTTTGACAAGGGTCTCAATACCGTTCAATTAGCAAAGAATACTCTCTTTAACCAATCATGCTGGAACAACAATCCATATGCAAAAGAATGAAGTTACACCACTATCTTATACCCCATGCACAAAATAACTCAAAACAGATCAGCAATTTAAGTGCAAGAGCGAAAAGTGTAAAAGTCATAGAAGAAAACAGGGAAAAATTGTTACGGCAATGGATTTGGCAACGGATTCTTAGATGAAAGAAAAACTAGATAAATTGGACTTTAAAATCTTTTGTGCATCAAAAGACACTATCAAGGTGAAAAGACAACACACAGAATGAGAAAAAATATTTTGTAAATCGTGTAGCTAATATGGGCCTAGCATTCAGAATATACAAATAACTCTTACAACTTAACAAAAAGAAAAAAAAAACTAATTTTAAACTGGGCAAAGGACTTGAATAGACATTCCTCCTAAAAAGATATACAAATGGCCAGTAGACACATGAAAAGATACTTCATATCAGTAGAAAGATTTGAATCAAAACCACAGAGAGATACCACTTCATAGCCACTAGGATGGCTTTAAACAGCAACAACAAAAAAACAAGTGTGAGGATGTAGAGGTATTGGAACCTTTGTACATTGCTCTTGGGAATGTTTAATGATGTGGCTGCTGCGGAAAACAGTTTGGTAGTTCCTCAAAAAGTTAAACATAGAATTATAGTATTTTGTAACCCAACAATTCTACTCATAACTCTATATGAAAATCTAAAAAACATGTATTCAAACAAATATTTGCCCATGAATGTTCATAACAGTACTATTCACAGTAGCCAAAGGTGTAAACAATTCAATGTTCATCACCAAATGAATAACTTGCAGTATATTCATACAATGGAATATGATTCAATAATAAAAAGGGATGAAATATTGATATATGCTACAACAGAGAATAAGCCAGACATAAAAGGTCCTATATTGTATGATTCCATTTATAAGAAATATCCAGAATAAGTAGATCCATAGAGACAAAGGGGGATTCTTAGCTGCCGGGGGATAGGGGCAAGGAAGATTTGATAGGTATGCTTAGTGGGGTCTTCTTTGGAGTTAAAAATATTTTGGACTAGTTAAGAGTGATGATTGCACAACATTGTGGGTATACTAAATACCACTGCATTATACATTTAAAAATTGGTAATTTTGTTATGTGGATTGCATCTCCATAAAAAATAAATAATAAAAGCATGGAGTTCCAGCCTGTGATGAAGCAGCATGGATAGGAGACTCTCCTCACCCCAGCTGGAGTTTCAGCCACAGTCCCTGCAGCAATCCTATTTTGGCAGAGAAGCGCAGTTCCCTTTGGTTTGGGTGATGGTCAGTGGCAACCTCACAACCCTCTGGAGCCTTCAGCATGGGCGTCCCAGAGTGCAGAAGCAGGATGGGGAGCCAGCCTATGCAAGGCCCACAGCGGGCTGCAGAGCCATGCCCCGAGGCTGTGGGCCACGTTAGTCGTGTCTCCGCCATCTACCAGCTGTGGCACCATTGGCAAAATGCCCCCAAAACTCTCCAGGTTAGAGACCAGAGGCAGGTAATAAAGGAACGCCAGGTGTGAGAGAGAGGGTTTCAATCTGAGGTCTCCCTGGAGTTTTTATTCAAGGTTTTAACCGCATTTCATCAATTTTAGGACCTGGCTTTTGATGTTTTATCATCTCTGAGATCAGGATGTGTTTTACAATCCCGGTAGTGTGTCATACTCCAACTGCAGCATTTTTCTAAGAGATACATGAAAACACGGCGAGTCTTGGAAACAATGTTGTCTTGCAGTCAATGAAATTGGTGTTATATATGTTTTATGTGATCATTAGATGATATCCTCTCTCCCGCCACCACACACACACACACACACACACACTATACCCCTAGCGCAGTGCCATAATAGGTGCTCAAAAAATGTTGACTGAATAAATGTGAGAATGAATGAAAACTATTTTTTCATTCCAGCCTTGGCTCTGCCATTTGCCAGCAGCTTGACTCAAGAAAAGCCAAGTAACCCCTCTGAGCTTTCCAAGTTCACGAAATGGCTGTAATAAGGCCAAAAGCTCCGGGAGCGTGGGAGGCTCCCAAGAGGAAGTGTCCACATACATGTGTACTTAGGGCGTGAGCACTCACTCCCCAAAACTTCAACCCAATGAAAAGGTAGAAACGACGTTTTTTTTTTTCATCTTTTATAACAATGTATAAATGGGAATTTAGGGGAGGGGGAAAGCATATCAGTGTAAAAGAGCAGTTCAAATTTTTTTTAAAAAAATTTCTATTTCGTAATGTAAATTGCAACTAAGAAAGCAGGGAAGAATCAGGAGCGGGCAGTTTGAAAAATCATCAACGTCGATGATTTAGAGTCTTCAAGCGTCTCACGGTCTCAATGATTCTTTAAGTCGGGGCTGTCTGCAGAGAGCAGAAAGAAAATGGACATTAGAAATCAGAAGCCAAAGATTTACTGCCCATCCCATCTTCCTGTTTTGCAGTTCCCGCTGCATATTTAAGCACTTACGGATAAAGTGCTTGCAATGGCTTCGCCCGCCTACGTACGCCTTCTCTCAATATCCACCAACCCTCGCAGTAGAATCTGTTCATCCCTCCAGAACCTGCCAACCGCCACCGCATTCCCGGAGCCTCGCTGATCCAACAGCGCGTCCACGGCCTGCCTGGCTGTTCCCAGCCCACCCCGGCGAGCGCGGAGGGCGGGCGACAGCGCAACCCGCGGCGTTGCAAGAGGAAAACAGGTATTACATAACGAATGCCAGTGTTTGCCCGACACAGTGCAGGCTCGAGGGCATGAAGATGTGTCCTCGCCCGTCCCGTGTCCCCAGGCATTTCTTGCACCTGGTGCAGAGTGAGCCAGCGAGTTCGAGTTCGCGGTAAACAAAGGGCGTGTCAGGCTTTGGCGCGTTTCCACCGCGTAGGAAAGTTTGGTTCTAGTCCCATCGCCTCCCTCCCAACGCCTCCTCCTCCAAACCCGCTAATGGCTTCCTATCATTTCTAGAACAAAACAAATGCTCCTTTCTTAGACCTGCAAGACCCCTTCATGATCTGGCTTCTGGTCTCCTCCTTAATCTTGCCGCAAACAGGCTCCAGCTCGCGGTTCGGTCCTCCCAACTCTCCGTGTTCATTCCTGACTCAGTCTTTACGCTTGAGAGTCTCTCTTCCTCTCGTAGCTTTCTTTTCTTCAGCCTGGTTCTCTGACCACTCTTTAGCCTCTTCTCCTATTCACACTTCACTCTTACCCATCGCATTGGTTTCACAAACTCATTCTCTGAAAGTACATTGTTAATCTTGCTTAATGCATTTCCTAGAATGTAAACTCTATGAGGGCAGGATCCTGCTTTGTCTCATTCATCTTTGTGTTCTCAGCACCTAGAACGGGCTATCACTGTAATAGCATCTTGAAGAGTTAATTGTGCTTGGAGAGAAGGTGTTGAGGGGAAAGGAGGAAAGAAGGGAAGGAAGGAAGGAGGGAAGGAAAGAAGGAAGGGAAGGAAGGAAAAAAGGAAGGAAGGAAGGAATGGGAAGGAAAGAAGGAAGACGTGTGTGCTTGGGTTAAACATCTTCTGTTTGGTTATTAAGGGTCGCTCATTTTACTCATTTGCCAGTGACCGAATTCAATCGTTTGCTCCCTTTTCTACTTTAGCGCCTCCAGTTCCTTGCTCAACCCTGCAACAGCGCTGTGACTGGCTTCTCCTTCTACACTGCTTCCCGGATGCAAGCAGTAATTGGAGGAGGACAGAGGGTGGGCCAACTAAAGGAGTACTTCCAGCCTCTCACTTTGAAGGTGCAATGGACTTTGCATTGTTTCATAGCACCTCCCAGCAGAGGGCCTAGAGGTAGACTCTACACCCTGTCCTCTGTGCTCCCCCAAGACCCAGAGACCCCAAATGCCCCATTTCTGAGCCAAAATAGGACTGATTTCATTATCCTCAAAGTCATATTTTACCTTAAATATTCGTGTTAATTTTATGTATTGCTTCGTATAGCTATTTTGTCAAAACAAACGTTCTCTATCCAGAAAAATAATCAGAGTAAAGTTGGCACTTAAGACAGACAGACGTGGGAGTAGGGAAAAAGAAAGGCTGGACGTGGTGGCTCACGCCTGTAATCCCAGCACTTTAGGAGGCTGAGGCAGGGGGATTGCTTGAGCTCATGAGTTCAAGACCAGCCTGAGTAACATAGCGAGATCCCATCTCTACAAAAAATAGAAAAATTAGCCAAGTGTGATGGCCTGCTCCTCTAATCCCAGCTACTCGGGAGGCTGAGGTGGAAGGATCTCTTGAGCCCAGGAATTCGGTGACAGTGAGCTATAATGGCGCCACTGCACTCTAGTCAGGGCAACAGAGCAAGACCCTGTCAAAAAAAAAAAAAAAAACAAACAATGTAAAAAATGGCTTTGAGGTTTCTAAAGGGGAAGTTTGGGAGGACCACGGTTCCATATTCCTTGTTTAGTGATCGCTTGCAGAAACGGAAAGTTATGGAAAGTTTAAATGAAGAAGAGGTAAAAGAGTCTCTGTTTCCCTTAGAGTGCTGCAAATTCAGGTGAGCAGACTGCGAGGACTGACGAGGTCTCCATCCAGATGCTCTCAGAAGCTCTGGAAAACTCCACCACTAAAGTGGAAGATCACATTAGTAGGGTTGTGCAAAACAGCAGAGAATGACAGAACTCCAGATGATGCCACAGCACGACTGTGTTTGGAAGTCACGGGGTTGGTCCAGCCACCTATGTATGTGAATGAGGAAACCGAGACCTGATGAGTGGATGTGGCTGGCCAGCTAGTTTGGAGGAAGAGGGGACACTAGACCTTTAGCCTCTTGAGTCTTCAATGCTCCGCAGTCTAGGCCCAGAGCTGCGGGGAGGATGGGTACTTGGGTTGTTGTGGGTTGGGTAGGGCTTATAGGATGAGCTTTCACGTGCGCAAGTCCATTTCCGGCTATTTTCCATCTGTAGCCCTGGCTAGGCAGCGCGACCAGGAGACTCATTCTGTCCCACAGGTTGGCAAGTGAGCTGAGGCAGATCTGAGACCCAGCTCTCCCGACTCAACTTTTTTTTTCTGGAAAATGAGTGCCCTGAGCTTCCGAAGGTCTCAAGGTTCAAATTCTTAGATCATCAGTCCTCACCTGGGGGACCTTCCGCAGCTTGGCTGTTGCCTTCTGTGTTCCCCGCGGCCGCCCGCAAGTACCGTGCGACGTCGCTGTGGCCTCGCTCCTCAGCCAGGTCCACGGGCAGGCGGCCCCGGGCGTCGCGCACATCCAGCCGCGCTCCTGCCCGGTGCAGCGCCACCAGCGTGTCCAAGAAGCCCTCCCGGGCGGCGTCGTGCACCGGTCGGGTGAGGGTGGCGGGGTCCGCGAGGTTGGGCTCTGCGCCGTGGAGCAGCAGGAGCTGGGCCACACGGGCGTTGCCCATCATCATGACCTGCGGGAGAGAGCAGAGTGGTCAGGGAGAGGATGCTGGCAGAACTGTTTGCCAGAAATCTTATCTGTGAAGTTGCCCCACCCCAAGCAGATGCCTGTACAAACCACAGTTGTCTAATTACCCTTCATTTGCTTCCAGTTACCAACTCCCTTCTCCAGTTCTCCCATCCATCCCATTTTCCAGTACGCATTGAATTCCATCATATAGTCAAACTTTTAAGGAGCTTTAGCCACAGTCGGAACGCTGCCAGAGTCACAGGCAACAGCAAAAGGGGAGGAACAAAACAGCTTTTACTACTACCTAACTTGCTGTATTTCTTCCCTCGTTTGAGAGGAAATTATGTTGGCCTGGAGATTTTGTTAGTTCACTGCTGTATATCCAAGCCCAGATCATGGTAATTGTTAAAAAGAGAAAAAACTTTTAAAATAACCCTCAGTTTTCAAGCTAATTAACTTATCACCTCAAATATTTGACTTTTTTTGTCAAATGAACATGTGACATTTATTCTTAGCGATATTGAAATGTTTAATACTCAGTTATCAGCTATATTCACCAGACTGTGCAATAGATCTTAAAGAAAAAATCAAACTTATTCCTCCTATCTAACTGAGATGTTGTACCCTTTGATTATCATCTCCCCTTAGCCTCTGGTAACCATCATTCTACTCTTTGCTTTTATGAATAAAGTTATTTTAGATTCCACATATGAGAACAGGAAATATTTGTCTTTCTGTGTTTGACTTATTTCACTTAACATAATGTATTCCAATTCAAAAATTTTAATTTCTTTGTGTATAAAATGGGAAGGCTTGCCTAATTAGTCCTAAAATTCCTTCCTGAATAATGCCCCCTAAAGATGTCAACTTCCTAATCCTCAAAAGCTGTGAATATAATGACAAAAGATACATTACAGGATATGATTAAATTTAGGGTCTTCAGGGAGATTATCCTGGATTTTCAAGGTGGGCCCAACATAATCACAAGTGTTCTCATAAGAGGGCCATAGAGAGAAGAATGAAGAGTGGAAGCAGAGATCAGACAGAAGATACAGGGGCCATGAGCCAAGAAATGTGATAGTCACTAGAGCTGGAAAAGGCAAGGAAACAGCTTCCCCCTTAGAGTTTCCAAAAGGAAAAGAGCCCTGTGGACCCATTTTAGACTTCTGACCTTCAGAACTCTAAAATAATAATTTTGTGTTTGTATTTGTCATTAAATTTGTGATAATTTGTTACAACAGGTATAGGAAATTAAAACACTTCCCAAGCTTGTGATTTGAGAGTTCATTAAATGGGAGATGGTCACCTCTTTGGTTCCTAAATTACCTTTGAAACAAAGCCCTTCCCAAAGAGGAATTTTTTAAATGGTGCCTATAATCACAGCAATTTTACAATGTGAGTGCTGCATAGTGAGTGGTGGTGGTAGCTGACAATTCCTTTTAAGATAAGGTTATATCCTATCCTTTTAGGATTTGGTTATATTAGCTCAGGGATATTGACATTATAAAGAGGAATTACTTATTTTTAGTTACATTCTGTATCAATTAAACACAAATTATTTAATTTGTCTAAATCAAGGAACCATAATAAATTATATTATTGTTGAATCCTGCCCTGAGAAAGTGAAACTGACTTAGTTTTCAAAAACACAAGGAGAAAATATAAGCTAACCAAATTATACCTACAAAAAGAAAAAAATTGCAATGTGCAGTTCTGTGTAACTAAGGAAGTCCTTCATCTTGGTCATAATACTGGTCTTAAATGTTTTTCTTATATTTCATGGCATGAAAAAGCTGACAAGTAACCCACATATAAATATTTAAATCATGATAGCAATCCAAAGCGAAAAGAAAATGAATCAATTAAATGAAAATTTTTAGGGTGCTTAAAACCATTTGATAAGAAATTAATTTGAATTTAGTACTTTAAAATTTTTTTCTATAAACTAAGGTTTCTGCATTTAACACCAATTTGGTTAGGGTTCTAAAACAAAAGCATACCCCTTTTAATCCATATTCTTCCCCTCCCATTAAAAAATTATCAAAACTAATTATCCACTTTTTCCTTTTTGTATTTAAACAAATGAATCTCTTCTAACACATTTTAGGACTCTTGGTCTCCAAGCTGCTGGCAAAATTTTAGAAATGCCAAAGTATGAATCACGAATGCATTACTTTTAAAGGACCCACAGTTATCTTGTGTAACCACCCAACCTCTCTAGTCTCAAAATTTCTGCACACTTCAGATCTCAAATAACCTCAAATTTTTAGCATTTTGGCTTTTTTATATATGTATTTTAAAGTTTAAAAATTAAACCTGTGTAATATAGTTTCAAGAAGGAAGTCATTAGTGAAGTTTGAGAAATTCCAAATAATTTTCCTTTGTCTTTTTATGCAATATGTATTTTGTTTTATATAAATTTTCTTTTTCAAAGTTAGAATCACTGTCACCACTGGGAATAAAACTAGGGTGGTGACTGTCAGGAAAAATTGTTTTTTAGTCTGAAATTTAGGAAGTTAGTGAAGGCAAACAAATAAAAAACCCACCGACACTCCTTTCCCCGCCCCTCACAAAACCGAAGTCTAAAGGAGAAATACACTTGTCGCAATGAGGAATTGAAAACTCTATCCCAAGTAAGTTAAACTGTATCAACTAAGTTAACAACAGCAAAAACAATATTAGGTATGCCCCAAATAGTAACTAAATTCACAACTTTATCTTAAGAGAGATCACACTAATGTTTTTCTTCATAAATGTTCATCTTTATTTCCTAAGTTCTTCTAACAAGCACATATTTCCCCTACTCATTTAAAATAAAAATAAACACAGTATGTAGTTGCTTCTGAATAATTTCAATTGATATTTATTCCAGCGTACCAGGCAGTAGATTTCCACTGAAATCCCTCCTACCAAGGAAGATGATAAGCTCCATTCTGGGGTCTGTGAGTTAGGGGCTAAGTAGTCCCAGCAAATCTTACATTTCTTTAAAAATCGCCTTTTATCCCAAACGTTCGTAAGTTTTATATCTGATAAAGAGCATACCCCGATCTAATACAAACGTGCTTCCCCCTCCAGATCTCCAAAGCATTCTAGAGCTCTGCAGCACCAAGTCTCCTCACTTCTTTTGTGGCTTCCCGAGCCCCCAGGGCGTCGCCAGGAGGAGGTCGGTGATTACAAACCCCTTCTGAAAACTCCCCGGGAAGTCTCCCCTTTTCCCAGAATCGAAGCGGGACCTGGTTCCGATGCAGCTGCAAACTTTGTCCTCTAGAGTTGCCCGCCCGCCCCTTCTCGCGCTGCAGACCCTCTGTCTACCTGAATCGGGGTCCGACCGTAACGGTTCGGCGCGTTGGGAGGCGCCCCCGCCTCTAGCAGCGCCCGCACCTCCTCGAACTGACCCCGGGCCGCGGCCGCGGCCAGCCAGTCGGCGGTGGGCTCCATGCCGCTCCCCGCCGCTCCCCGCTCGCGCTTTCCCGTCCCCAGCCGCGGGGGAGCGCTTGCAGCCCGCCCCACCCTCTCGTGACCAGCCCGCCCCTCCTCTTTCTCCTCCCCGGCTGGCGGAAGAGGCCCCCAGACTCTGCCCCTCGACTCCTCCTGCGGGATCGCGGCGTCTTTCCATTGCAGGAGGGCGCTGTTCACGTGTTCTCCGAGAAAGTGCCATTCTCTCCGAACACGCTGCGGCTGTGACACCCTCAACTCGGCCCACTCGGGGCTCTCCTGGGGGCACCGGCCGGAAGCGGTCCTCGCCCAGAGCCGACCCGGCGGTGGGAGGAGGGCGCCCTGGGCTCCCGCCACCTGCCCCAACTCCGCGCCCTGGCTGCCCTCCTCACTGCCGCAGCCCACCCACCCCGTTCCCCGACCGCAGCGAAGGCGCACGTGGGTCTCGGAGAGCGTTCTTTGTGTTAAAGCGAAATTTCCCCTACATTTCCTTCCTCCCCGGTACAACCTCCTGGCATGAGAAAGCTGCGCGAGGTTCCTAACTGCCAAATTTGAACCAGGGTGTTCGATGAAGAAATTTCAAAGCTATCCCTTCCTGGCGGTAAGAGCCCCACCGAGGATCTTTATCGCCGGTATGACTAGGAAGCTTTCCTTCTTTCCGATGACACACTCTCCCCCTCCCCCGCTCAACCCTGGCTTTCCAGCGCGATTTACTGTGCCAGAATCCTAGCTCAAAGGATTCATTTTGGAGAGTTAGTCTGCGCGCCAGTCTGCTCCTCCCAGCCTCTGCCCCCTCCCACGTTTAAAACGGATGTCTGGAGCGAGGGTGTCCGGTGTCTCGGGCATGTGCACTACCTGGTATAAGGGCTGGCTAGGAAAAAATGAAGTCTATTTAATACGGATGGGAAAGACTTCTGCCTGTAAGCAGCCAAGAAAGTGGGGGGTGGGGGGGAATCATTGGAAGGACAGACTCTGTTCTTAACGAGTCATTATTCTTAGACCAGAAGAAGTGCTCAGTGTTCTAGAGGCAGAGTTGTACTGTGATTCAGAGACCAAGCTCATACACTGCCCTGGGTCTCCTTGCAATCCCCCACACTTCTCCTTCCTACTGAAAATATCCTGCGTTTTTCTTATTACAAAGGCGGGCGGTGGGTAAGGGTGGTCCCTGTCTTACAGGATGGTTGTTGAGTTTAAATGAATTGATGTATACATAAGCACTAAGAACAGTACCATACATCCTAAACTAATACCTGTTAGCTATTAAATTATCCATTTTGAAAATTCTCTTGCAATCTTTTTATGAGGCACAGAAAGATAATGCTGTGGATAGCATTATCACTATTATACAAAAAGAAAGACCAAGAAGACCTTAACCACTGAAAGGATGATGGGTACCCTCTACCACCCTCACATATAATGAAACGTTAAACAAAACTAAAGAGTATGTAACAAGAAAGGAAATACAACATAGTTCTACTGTTTCCTATGACTATTGCTTTTTATGCTTTTAAATATATATACACACACTCTCATATATATATATATATTACATTTTTAAATATTGGGTCGCTCGGACTTTGCTGATGTCTAATGTGCATGTTTAATCTGCCTACTGGATAATCCAGCACTGTTTAGAAGTTATGTTTCAATTCCTGGTTGACTTATCTTGTGGACCCAGAATACCTTATTGTACTTTCAGTTAAACATGCAATTTTAAAGTGATGCCAATGAAAACACCTTAGGGATGTTACATCTATTTTACAAATCCACAAGACATCACTGTGCCATCTATATTTTCCTTCAGGCACCTCTCAATTATCTGAGTAGCAATGATGTGGAAATTTCAAACTGTGGATAAAGAACATAAAATTCTTTTAATTTACCTTAAGGTATTTTATGATGGGAAAAGGGGAAATAGTGGTTGTGATGATGAGAGGGAGGGCACAGACTTCTTTTGTAACGTGTCTGGCTTTTAGACCAATATCAATATTAGTTTCCATCACTAAAATAATGGTTCTTAATCTTGGGAATGGGGGTGGGGAGGTAGGAAGAGTAGGCTCATTCAAGAACCTGTTGAAAGCTATAGACCCTCTCCTCAAAAAAAAAAGTATGTAATGATTTTTTTTTTTAAAGGTGGGTTCACCATGCACAAACATTTCCGAATAAAACTTTCGGGGAATTCAAGGATTGCTTTGAAATTCAATTATGGATTCCTACATCAAGAACTCTAGCTCACACTTGTAATCCTAGCACTTTAGGAGATCAAGACAGGAGAGAGCGCTTGAGTCCAGGAATTTGAAATTTGAGGTTGCTGTGAGCTACCATCACTGCACCCTAGCTAGGGCGATAGAGTAAGACCCTGTCTCAAGAAAAATCAATCAGTCAATAAACCAAAACCAAAAACTCTGAGCTTTTCTGCAATATTTTGGGCTATTGGGCGATAGAACCCTACAAAAACAATCTTTGGATGCATTATATACGGACATGGAATTGAATGCTTTGCAAATATCAAGAACAGAGAATAGGTTTTAGACGTGCATATACTAGCTCAGGCATTTGCAGTAGAGCTCCAGAAGGATTATGGCATCCTTGGGTGGGGTCCCTTTGTTCTAGAAATTAGCTCCATTATCAATTATAAATCTTGTATAAATAAATAGCTAATAATAGTGTGAAAACATTCCCAGTTCTTCTTTTAAAGAACCTACCACATTTCCACTTTACTTATACATATCAGTTCGGATCTGAGGGGCAAAACCCCAGTATTAAAATATAAAGCTCAGGATCCTGGGGCTCGTTATGCCAACCTCAGATTTCCCATGTGTAAAATGGGATCATAATATATTTCATGAGTTTATAAAAATAAGATAATGTATGTCAAAAAGTTTTCTAAATTCTGAAGTTTGTTGGTTTCTGTTATTTCATCCCTATACTTACTTTTCCTCTTCCCTGAGAATGCCATGATCTTTTTTAGGTCTGTGCTGCCTTGGCAGTTTTGAAAATCTATACAATTAAATTTAAATGTCTCAATTCTGATCAGTCTTTTAAAAAAATATGGTACCACTTATTCATTCATTCCACAAGCTCAGAGGCTAAGGGTAGGAATGGGGTGAGGGTAGGTTAAAGGTAAGAGCTCTAGAGCCAGACCACCTGGGTTTAGACCTGGGCTTTTCCACTTGCTGGCTCTCTGACTTTGAACAAAGTTGCTTAATGTTTCTGGGCATCTATTTTCTCATTTGCATGATTGGGATAACAATAGCACTCACTTCAAACAGTTGTTTGGGAGATTAAATTATGAGGCATTACATGTAATGATTTTAGAAGAGCAAAAGGAAGAGATGATAACACAAGAAAATGAAAAGGGAACCAGAGCAATTCTAGTGGCTTAGCCAAAGGCTTCCTGGATGCTGAGAGCTGATCCCAGTCTTGAAGAAAGATGAAAGTGTATAAAGATGGAAACGAAGAAGAAAGATGTTCCAGGTAGAGGTGAGAACATGTGCAGATGCATAGAAGTTTATGAAAACTGAAAGTAATTCACTGGAACATATGGAGAAAGCCTGGAAAAATGAACTTCTGAAAGAAGAGGCTGAAAAAGAGCCTGTGCAGGACTGCTTACAGAGCCAGAAGGAAAACCAAGAGTGAGTGGGATGGCAAGGAAGTGGGGACACTTGCGTGTGAACTATCCTTTCACAGCTCGGCTGTGACAGTTCAAGGATAAGCGTGGTGAAGCAAGGCAGATGGAAGGTGGAAGAGACCTGAGCACATATATACCTTGAAGGGAAAGCGCCAGGTGAAAAGAAGGGACAATTAGAAGAGAATAAAGAAAAAAAAATAAAAGTTAAGCACATAGCAAGATAGGGTATTTCTGAGAACCCGAAGTCCCTAAAAGGTCAGGAAGAAATGGAACTCAAGGCACAAGGGGTAGTCATATATCTGGACACAGGAGATACAGGTAGATTTGAGGAGGAAGAAAAGGTCAGAGCAGGGAGGAAGTGCAGGCACTTCCTTTCCAGGATTGCAGAGGCCAGCTTGCTTGCAGAGTGAGGATGAGCTGGTGGGTTAGGAAGTTTAAGAATGGTAAAAGTTCGGAATGATAAGAATGGTAAAGGTTTCCTCTTGTAAGGAAAGATGATGGACCTGAGTAGGACTCAGAGAAGCCTTTTTTATCAGACTGGAGGGCCCAGCTAAGAGTGGAGACCATGACACTATAGGGACACCTGACTACTTTCTCTAAACTAAGGAGAACCTTTCAATGGTGCTATTACTTCAGAAACCCTACAAATCAAGCAGTAATAATACTGATGTAGATATTAACTCAACACATCATCAGACAGAGACAAATATATTAATATTTGAGAAGGTAGTGTTCTGGAATTAGGTATTGCAGGACTGGCAAGGTATGATATGCATGATATGCAAGTATTTCGTGTGATAAGCAAGATGATTTTGCTAGGAAAATAAAAGGAGTTGAAGCAATAGCTCTAGAGCGGGACTGAGTGACCAAGTGACCTGATTTATCTAATGAGCTGGTTTTTTGACTGTAAAATCCTTTGTGACTATTTTTAGCTTCAATGTCCATAATTTAACAAATGATCTATATCTTGTTCTATCCTTTATGCTTAATGAGATTATTACATCAAGTGAGACAGTACACACATAGTAAAACATGTTTTAAGAACATACACATATATTTATTTATCATTTTCAATATTAACATTGTTATTAAAAACAATTGTTTAAAATATATTTTGAGGTTAAAAATAAAATATACATAGAATATCTCTGGAAAGATACAGAAAAAGCTGCGAATTTTGTCCTATGTACATAGCCCTTCTAATGAATTAAATAAACATGACAAAACTGATAGACAAATGAGTTAACTATTTTTAGAATTATCATTCCTAACTTTAGTGACAAAGAGTAACTGAGTACCTACTATATGTCAGGCACTTGGCTTAAAGTTGTGGATACTAAAAAAGAAAAGTTTCTTAATCAAGAGCATGTATTGGTAATGATCATCAAGATATTTGCTTCTCTGGAGAAGCAAGGTGGTTTTGAGCTGGGATGAGCTCTTGAAGGAAACCTACGTTAACAACATAGGGAAGTAAGACTGGGGTGATGCGTTCTGATAACTGACACCTCACATCTGTGTTACTAGGAAAAAGATGTATTTCCAAGTCTGGAAGGGGCCCCATAATTAAAGAGAGTTCCTTAGGAAATAGCCTGTGAGAGCAAGATATATACCCTGTAATGGAGCTTCTAGACGTAGCTATGTTAAGCCTGTCTAGATGAGTGGAAATAGCACAGAATCTAGGATAGGAATCTGGGTGCAGTAGAGAATTATTCGAAGCCAAAGGCAACAGAAGAATAATTCCATGCACTCCCTTTAATTTAGAAAAACAATAATACAAGGAAATTAGGGTCTCAGGCCTACCACCTACTTTGTTACCTTGAACAAGTGATACTTTTTCCTGGCTGCAATGTCCTCATCTACAAAGGAGGCATAATAACAAATTTATAAGAGAGATTGTTCAGCCCTCAAGCTGCTCCTGCATGAGAAACCTGAGAGTTCAGTGTCCAAAGTGGGTGGTGAAAGTATGAGTAAAAAATATTTTCTTAGGTAAAAAACAACAAGGAATTTATTTATTTTCCACAAGGAGAAAAGACAGTTTCAGCATGAAAGGGAGACCTCTGAGAAAGTAGAGCAGACCTCCAAATAGGTTTGCTAAGAAAAGGCAATGTGTACCCAGAAACAGATGTCTAGAAGGTTCAAGATGGAAGATGTTTCTTTCTCCCTTTATTCTCTATTTAATTAAATTCAACATAGCCCAATTATTATTTGCTGTAAGAAACCCTTTTTAGGGATTCTGTGCTATTTCCATGCAGAATTATTGTAAAATTCCTTTTCACGCTCAAGCAGGATCTTAGCAAGGAGTACAAAACTCAAAATGCCTTCATTTATTATAGACTTAATGCATAATTATAGTTAAGTCACAATTTTTCAACCTTGGTTTCCAAAATGTTAACTGGATATAGACTCTGCAGTATCTATTATCATCTTCCCAAGAACATTTTGAAGATAACTTAAAAGTATATTACTTATTATACAGCAGATATCTTTTCTAAATTGTATGCAAAACAAATGTGATTTTAAATCTGTATGAGGAATTTGCTATTAAAAATATCTCTAGACTGGACTCTTGTAAAATGAGGAATCTTTGAAGCTCATGAAAACAATCAGTCCCTAACTTAACTATTTTGTAAATGTACCTTTTGTATGTTGATAAATTTCTTATGGTGAATTACTTAAATCTATTTATAGCTATTTGGTCAGCTGGGGTGACTAAAAGATTACCACAGTTCATGTGTATGCACATATATTGTATACATGGTGTGTATTTTGCATAGCACAGATGTTGACAATTAGCCCATCCTGAGGAACAAAATAAGTAATAAGACATATAATTAGAAGAGATAAGCAGACAGATAGAAATAAAGATAATAAGAAATTCACTGAAAGTTGCCAAGAAAGTCACAATGGCTATCATTTATTGAACCCAATTATTTGACAAGCATTAGGCAGTTTTACATATATCATTTTTAATTCCACAGCTGTCCTATGGGATACAGAGTATTATTAATAGCTTTTTTCCCATAAAGGAAAAAAAGAGCCTCAGAGTGTTTAATAATGCACAAGAAGATAAGAATACAAATGCAAGGTGCCCATTTCTGTTTGAGAGGGAGGTCCACATTCTCCCCACTATGATATTTTTTATCCTGTTGACTAATTTATACAGTACATGGTGGACAACTTGGTAATGTTTCCTTTCCTGTGAAGATGGTACCTGCCATCAAGCAAATTGTGAAACCTAGACCAAGATGACTGGATTCCCACTTTAGGGAACCACTGTGTTTCTGTGATTATTCTCTGGTAATAATAAATAGTGATAGAAACTGGAACCACAAAGTCACTCAAAGTCTCCTCAAAGTCACTTAATCCAGTCCCTCATTTTTGAATGCTTTTTTCTCTGATTATAGCTCACATATATAAAAATAATTAAGGAATGAGCTACATAAACAAAAATTACCCCATGCAAAAGCAATAATTATTAACATTTTGAAATATTTCCTTCCTGTCTTTTTCTTTGCTCAGTCTTTATATTGTGAATATTACACAACTTTGAAATAAGCTTTTCTTCTGAATTATCACTAGAGCATTTTCCAAACTTCTCCAAAAACATGTCATAAACACTACTTTTAACAGCTGCAGCATATTCCACTGAAAAAATTATCGTTCACTTAATGATGCCTCTGTTGTCACATATTTAAGGTGTTTCTAATTGCCACTAAAATAGTAGTTTTTCAAAGAGTATAAGGTCTTGAAACATGCTGCAAAATTGCTTTTCAAAAAGCCACCCTTCTGATTTATACATAACAAAATGGAGGGGTGGTACATTGCCATGGTTACCCAGTTAATAAATGTTTGGGCAGATCTTGAACTCAGTTCCTCTTTCCGGTCTCTATCCTTTGTATGGCCACAGCTACTTACTTTGACTTGACGTGGGATGGTGGGAATGCCAGCCATATCCTTAATCATAATTTTGGAGGTGGCATAAATACAGTGTAGGATAATGAGTCAATCCTACTCTTTGGACTTAGATAGAACTGACCCCTCATTTTCTAGTCCTCAGGCTTGAATAAATTATGGTAAACTTCCTCATCTCGCAAAGTAGGGAAAATAAAACTTACCTTATAAGGTTATTATAAGGAATACAGAATATTAAATATATAAAAATCCAGGTATACAGTAGGTGCTCAATAAACAGAACTTACTTTTTTATTTTTGAGAATATATATAATGTTTACTATCATGATATTGATTTAGGCCATCAAAGTCAATTTCCTCTTGGGTATTTTTTGTTCATTACTGTGTATTCTGGCAGGTATCTGTGGTTTCAACAAGAAAATACCTTCTAAAAGGTGTAATTAATTCTGCCTTCTTTGAATTCTAACCCCCTGAAAACAGAGCTTCTTTGTAACAAAGTTGCCTGTGGTATATAATAAAAGACCTTCCAAAAAATCCTCACTAAATCATGGGTCCCTGAGTTCAATGCTTCCTCTTCATTCATTGCCACTCACCACCACCATTCCTTGGTGTGCATTTAAATGGAAGGTACAATGGGGAAACTATAGGCAAAGCTGAGAAATTGCAATGTTTACTTTCTCTAAATCTCTATTCCCAAGCTCTCTCTTTCTTGTCCTTGATGTGATAGATTTTCTCCTTTCAAATATGTGTTGGCTTTTTAATTACTAGCCATAAACATATATAATATCCCATTTCTGCTTATGCTGCTGATGCATGTAAGTGCTATTAGAATGTAGAGATACTGTTGAAACTCATAGAGGAGTAATATTGTATTCAGTTTTCACTCTTGGGGGTGGGGTTTGAGTATTCATGGTTGATTGATGGATTTAACAATGATTTAGGATACTCTAATTTCAGGTGTACTATCTATATTGAAGCTTGCCTCATCAAATGGAGAATGATTGTCCCCCACAATCCCCACTACCCCTACAAACTGTCCTTTAAAAGTAGCCTGCTTTCTTGGGACTCAATAATTTTACTGTTGTAGTCAATTTTCTGTGGCCTTTCCTGAACTTCTGAAAGTTCTGAAGCCAAACTGCCCTATAATGTTAATATTATAAAAGACCACAAAATTTTCTTGTGTTGGACAACTCTTCCTCAAATCACATTCTTTACCTGAAATATGATTAAACTTTCCTCAAGGGAATCAACTTCATGATGAATGTAATCAACCCTAACTAAATTTTTAAAAAATACTTTCTATTCATTTTTTAGCACCTTTCATGTACAGATTTAAAATTTCTACTCATGTTTTCCTTCAAGTCTCTGGGTTGAGGATGTAGTTATACCTTTTTCTTTTTTATGGTTAAGGTTGTAACTTCCATACTTTATTTTTTAAAAAGACAATAATAACGGAATATACTTTATGATAAGTCTGCACCAATTGTAAACCCCTGAGTCAATTTAGCTTTAAGGAAGTATAATATTTAGTGTATTTTGTCTTTGCTATCCCACTTCTAAATAACTTCTTCAAGTATGCATAGGAATAATTGAAGTTCATCTTCTAAGGTAGATATTTTGAAGGTTTCCAGGATGATGTTAATGTTTCTGCCCATCATTCCTTCCATTATACATACACACACAAACACATACACACACACAATTTTTTATAAAAAAACTTTTAGAAAATTGTTCTGGCCAAAACTAGTGATTCAGATATTCAGACTATGACAACCATTCTGAAGGAATTAAAAATCCCTTAGTGTTCCCTCCAGAAATTATTATTCTGAGTTATTGAATTTTTTGATAAGGGAGACAAGTTAATAACTTTTTTCTTTCAGTTTTCTAAAACTAGCTTGATTTCCTCACTTAGAAAACAGAGCATTGTTTAATATCTATTTAACAGTACTAGAAGAGCTTAGAGTCACATCCTAAAGGCCATCATAGAAGAACTTATATAGAGGTGTGAATAAAAAAGTATTCAAATTTACACTCATTTTATGTAACACCTTGGAGTGTACCAGGAATCTGAATAAATAAATATATTTTTATTATGATATGTATATTCTTTAAAATGGACTTTGGGAATTTCTAGCTACTCAATAATTAAATGCTAATGAAGTAGGCATTTACTGTAAAAGTAAACTAGCATATTTTCTTAAAGGCATAGTTTAATTAGGAACTTCAACAATAACTGACAAATATATGCTGTTCGAAAATTTACAATGAATATTTACACATACTATTTTATTTACTTCTTGTTACATGAATACTGTAAGGTACTGTCTCAGGTTTACACATGAGAAAATGCAAACGCTTAGAGTTTTAAATACTTAGTCCCAATACCACAACAGCGAATAAGTAAAGGAAATGGAATCTGATCACGGGTCATATGAATGCCAATAAAATGATCTTTCTATTGCATGCTTCGGGTGGTTCTATGCTGGTTGCTATGCTGGTTTCCCATTTATTACTTTTAAATAGAAGTAGGAATAAGTCATTTATATTTATATTCACAGGGAGTTTTCAATTAGTTTTATTCTAGGCAAAAAGTAAAATTTTTGAAAGATGTTAATCTCCTTGTTTTATTATGAGATTCAATGACTTTTAGAGCCCCCTAAGAACTTTAGTTATTATTATGTTGCCTTATTTTTCAGAACTTTTTCATTCACTCAATCAATAAATATTTACTGGGATATATGTGGCTGATGCTAACTACAACAGAGGCCCAAAAGGGTTAAGCAACTTACAATACAACAATTAACTAGAAAAGATGGAACTGAAACTATACATATATATATATGTATGTATATATATACACACACACACATTTATATCACTCCAAAGGCAACTAAATTCAACTGTACACAAATTACTAGTCAATGACTTTTGGCAGGCCATGCAACCTATCTGAGCCTTAGTCTATAGATCTAGGAAATGGAAAAGTCAAATATCTAAAACATAGGGATACTATGATAATTAAATGAGATAATGTAAGTTGAAGTGTTTTATTATCGTTAAGCTATTTATAATTATTTTTGAGGGAAAAGAGAACTTAACCATATGCTTTAGGAAGAAAGTTTCAATAAGCTTCTTTTAAAAATCAAATGTTACATAAAATGTATTCAGCTTCAACTCTTCAGCATGTAAACTGCATGGAGTAAACTTCAAAATGTTCCATGTTACATGGACATTTAACAATTAGATTTTTAATTGGGAGACATTGTTCTGTAGATAGCTGCTGTTTCTTTAAATTGGGTGAGTTTTACAATTGCTGAGTCAGATGATCTGGCAGCCTGAGAGAATCAGAGCAAGAAAATGGTGGCACTCGAGAAAAGAAAGCAAAACATGAGCTTTTTCCTAATACATCAGCAAAGTCGTTGATGTAATATTCGACAAATTATAGCTTAAAAGCAGAAAAATAATAGTTATAATTTGGAAGGCATCATATTTTAGTTTTCCTTATAATTGTTAATCTTTAGTTTAAATTATTCATCTACATTTTCCCCCTTGTCACTATGCTTTTTACAGAGACACAAAGAACCATCATTTTGTTCATAAGTGATTTCTGTTATGGCTACATTTTACTGCAATCTTGCCTTAATCTTAAATAAACATAATTTAAACCTGTGTTTTGATTTTTTTCTCTTACATAATTTTAGGTTGCCATGTTTATTATGAGCCTGGTTTGGATAATAAAGTGAAATGAAAGAAACCCCTTATTACAACATAGATAGATAGAAATCCATGTATCCTGTGTAAATAGAGGTGAGTGTATATAGTGTTTTAAAAAGAAAAGATACCATATTTGTCTTTTGTGGAAATTTTCTGTTTGGTGCTGAGAGCTTTGAAACACAAATCTATCCTGCTATTTTTCCCCCAAATATGTTCTGATTGTAAAAAAGTGGCATCTATGAGACAATCTTTTCCAATTCAGATGAAGGATCACATAAAAATAAAGGTTTTCCTTCATTTGGTATAACAGCTCCTCCATTGATTACTCAGATTCTCCTTCCTGGCATTTAAAGGGTGATCAACTGACTCTAAAATTTAAAATCTTTAAAAGTTTAGAAGCCCAGACCTCAATTTAAAAATAAATAAGCAAAACTAAGGTTAAAAAAGCAATATTGGTCATATTTGTCAAATTGTGTCCCAATGGACCACTTGTAACAGAATCCCCTTGAAGTGTTTATTTAAAATGCAGATTTCTAGGACCCACAGCAAATGTGCTGAATCAGATTTTCTGGTGGTGAGCTCCAGAAATGTGTATTTTTTAATGCAATCCAGGTAATGATGCTGCAGATAACCTTTGCCATATCTTTAATTTTTGATTATTTGCATACTTCAATTAAAGAAGTAAAGGCATTTTGTTTAAATTACTCTGATCTTACAATTTTAGTAGTTTCCAATTTGCTTAAGAGATTATATATGTTTGTTAACAGAATTCTTCTAAAGAACCTCTCTCTTTAAAAAAAATTCCTACTGGCTTTGAAGTCATTTAAATAATTTATGAGATTTTGCCTTGAAGGTGAAGGAGAAAACTGAGAGCTAGCTAAAGAATTTAAAAATCTTTTGTGATAAAATTTTCATGAACAAAGCCAATATGTTACTCATATAAAAAAATAAAAGTCAACTTACTCTTTTTAAAAGGACCTCTGATGCTTTGGGAATTTAAATCTTGTAGATGATAATTTTAATTTTTCCTCCTTTTGTTACTTCTTTCTGATTATATTGTTCTGCCGAAATGCAACCATCATACCAGGGCTCATGAAATAAATAATGCACTGAGAGACTGACAAGCACTTCAGATTATTTTCACTCCTCCTTTCTTTTAAAAAAACAAATGCTATTGACATTTGCTAACTTCAACAATCATAAATACACATGGGCTTGCTGTATACACACTGAAATAGCGTGAATTAGGATATGGTGAATCTATTGAGGTCCCAAGTTGGTAGGTATTTTCTAGGAAGGGTCAAAATCTTTAAAGGGACCCTTTTTCATCTAACGAACAAAACGTTCATTTATTCCCAAAGTTTTCTCCACGGGGTAAGCTTACTGTCACGGAAATGGGTCTTGTTTTAATAGCTACTAACATCTTCTTTATAATCACGATTTCATTTGAATGTTTTAACTGAGGAAGAAAATTTTCAAACATGGGGAAAGCTGCAACGTAAAAAGAAAACAGTTGAGAGACATCATCACTGGAAAAATAACTACGGCCATTCTCCATATCAACCTGCAACCCCAGACAGAGAAACAGACAGAGGGCTAGGCCTTTTCAGCACTCTTTGGTCTCCATCTGGCGTGGGAGGGAACCAAATAGCCCCCAAGTCTTGGAAGCGCACTTTCCCTCTAATTCCTCCGTGTGACCCTGACTCATTCCCCACCCACCCACTCAGTCACCCACTCAGGAAAAGAGGCCTGGCCACCAGTATCAAGGTGGGTAGATGACCTAGAGATGCCTCCGGTCATACCCTGCCTTGCTCCTCCCCCACCTCCGCCCTAGTCCACGAGGCCCACTCAGACTCTACCTGCTCCCACCCCTTCCTCGCCGGGTGAATCCCCAATCCGTTTCCTCTTCTTGCAGTTATGGTAAAGCAACCACGATCTTTTCCCCCTGCGGAAATACTGGGGGGAGGGCAAGGCGCAAAGGAGGCTGAAAATAGAAGGGGTGAATGCTCGGGAGTGGTGAGTGGGCCAAACGTCTAAATTCTAGCCAGAGGGTCCTGCCCCTGTGCCAATTAAATCTCACGCATCGCTCCGCGCGTCTCAAGGAATCGAGTGGGGAGATTAGGGGCGGGGTGGGGGGAAGGAGGGTGTACAGGGGTTAGGTCCGAGCAGCGGGGTCTCACCTCCTACCCTCCGGCTCTCTTGGGGTCCTGGCAGTCAGCTCCCAGCATCTCCAGCCTAGCGCCGGCGGTGGGTGAGCCCCAGCCGCCCCCCAGGGAGGGCAAGTGGTGCTTAAGGGGTGGAGTGAAGGGGGGGGTGTGGGGAGAAGGGATCTCAGGGCGGGCGCAAGTTCTGTGACCAGAGGCCTAACACCATGGAGGCTTGGCAGCAGGTATAGCTATGGCTTTAACCTTTAATTAAAAACGGAACTTCGTGGTGAACAAGCGCAGCGTCCATGCGTTAGAATCTGAAGTCACAGACCTTAAAGCCACTTTCTTGTGTACGGTACTTACACAACTCAGTTCCCTCGCCTTTACTCCTCCCTACTCATCTAAGGCTAAGGAAGCTCTTAGTTCATCTATAATGCGCGGTTGGTACAGTGCCAAAGGCTTTGAAAATAGTGCATATTTTACTAGCGATGGTCATAGCATTTTGGAAAACTCGAAAGTGTAACGATGAAAATTAATATCACCAATCCTCCCCAACCCTCTCATCTTGAGGAAACCATTGTAAATATTTTGGTACATAAAGAATGTGTGTGTGTGTGTGTGTGTGTGTGTGTGTGTGTGATGTAGAGAGGAAAGGAGAGAGTAAGAATTGTACAGTGTTTTGAGTCTTGCTTTCTAAAAAAATCACCTAACTTTATAATGTAATCATTTTACAGTCTATTAAATATTCTTCAAAAAATGATCATCTAATATTCCAGTATATAGTTATACCATAATTTAACACTTTATTGCTAGTTTTAGGCAATTTTAAATTTCTTTCTACTACTTATCCATATTTATTAATCTTTGTCAGAATCTTTCTTTCCTTAGGATGATGCTTAGATAAAGAATAGGTGAAATAAAATGTATGGACATTTTCAATGTTTTTGGTACATATTACAAAATTGTTTTTCTTGCTGGTGAGGAGTTTAAAATGTGCATTAATCTCATTAGGCAATAAATAGAGGCAATATTAGTTATTACGTATGTGAGAATCAGAATTCAGAGAATTGTTTTAAAAAATTCATATTCAATATTATGATTTTATATTTAGAAAATAAAATAGTCCCCTTACTTTCATAATTTATATTGCAGAAATAGAGCACCACAAAAATGTTTTATTAGGTTGGGTTTTGCAGCAGATAGAAGGTCTAGGGTGTTTTCACCCTATAAGTTTCAGTTTTAGTTGGGCCTACCTAGGATGTTTTAGTGGGGGGGGGGAGGTGAGATTTTTTGTGTGTTTCTCAAAAAGCACTAAAGATTTTAAAAGTAAAGAAACACTGGGCCCAATGTTGAGCCTTGCTACAGAACATATTATTTTTGAGATGATGTGTAGCACTTTACTAAATTGTTTATGTGAACAACTCTACCTTGGCAATTACTAGTGATGAACTAACATGTAACAGTATATCTGTAAAATATGGACATAAATAGCAATAGGCTACGTTATTGCTACCTTAGGATGATAATGGACTTTTTAAAATTCAAGAGTCCTAAAAGAAGTAAAATTAATATTAAGTCTTGATTTCCGAAAGGGTTATTGCTTATTTAGAACACAATATATAAGTATGAGCTATTCATTTATAGAACACAATACAAACTGGGGATGGTGTACGCATTGGGAGTAATGGTTTATACTAACTGCACAGTACTTACCTTGAGAAGACTCTATGCTGCTAAAGAAAAAAAAACCCTGCACATTCCCAGTTAGCTATAAACAAATGAATATTTAACTTCATGATAAAAATATGACTATTTTGTAAACACAGCAAGGTAGAAGTAACATATTAATTAATGCAATTCATCAGGTATGTATGGTTAAGAAACTAGTAATGAGCAATTTTATTATACACATTTCCAGTCATATAAAAAGTCATAATAAACATATTTGCAGAAACATTTTTAAAAAGCCAAAATAATATCTTACTTATTTACATTAATATTAAATAATTAATTCAAGTAATTTTTCAGCACTTGTGCCTCTCAAGGAATTAATTAGTCCCCACATAATTAGCATCTATATATTCCTAAATCAATATAAGCAAAGGCATAATATATACAAATGTGAAATATATAATTACATATCATTTATAATTAACACCTCCAGATATTTACATTATGTGTATAATTTCCCATATGAAAGTGGAAAATTGCTTATATTGCTTATATTTTCAAGATATATATTCCATTCTTTCTAAGCCATGTGTTCTGTCTTCAGATACTTCCTGAAAATGGGCTTTTCATGTAGTGAATACACACTTAAATAACTTCACACTTAAATTCTGAAAATTGATTTATATCTAAATAACAAGAAATGGTTACTTTCAATGAACCTATCATTTTAATATTTTTAACATTTTATACAACAAATAAACTATAAAATGGATATTTCTTTAACTTAGAGTAATCACAATGTTACGTTTTATATTCCTAAAATGTAAAATACATAATTATAGCATTTACATACATTGACATTTTCTACTTTGTTACTGCAGATTTCCAGAAGCAACTTCACAATTTAAATAAAATAATTTTATATAGAGTAATATTAACTATGGTAATAAAAAGCTATTTTTATATAGAGATTAATATTAACAACCACATTCAAACACATGTATCACAATGGCTAAACCGTTTGCTGTTACAGATAAACCACCATTTAAAAAAAGCAGCGTTTTGTTAATGCATTAAAATGAACTAAAATCAAATCCTGCAACAGGCCATGAAATCCTTTACAAGCTCCTTTGACTCTTTTTTAAAAGTCAACTTCAAAATATGAAAATAAAAGGTAAAATGTGCATTTATCGTACAGATTGTAAATTTTTGCTAATAGAAATCGAGGCACCAAATCAGACACTGGTGGCTTTAACGGATTTACATTTCCATGTCAAAAAGACACTTAACTTCCCAATTAAAAAAAATAATTTCCCCTCTGCCGGCCTTTGCTTCTTGAAGCTATGTATTCCCTGGGAAGTGATGCCACAAGGAAGGTCATAAAAATGAAGCCTCACTAAATTACTTTTAGACTTACTATCCAAGTTCTAACTAGCATTCTGCATTTTGTAGCTAAATATATTTTTTCGATTTTCCTGGCTGTAGGAAATTACACCAAATGTGTAAAGATTTATCTGATGTGAGGACAAAATTATCTCGAATTCTGTTTTTCAAGAAGTAGGCCTCATTTTTAAATTGTGTTAACTATAGTCTGAGATGATTAAAATATGATCAGTTGTGATTCCTCAGGGTCATCAGTGTAGTTCTATCAGCTGCTTTAACATATGAGCATTGTCCTGAGCAGTTTCAATCACTCAGCTCCTCACAAAGAAAGCCCATCTCCCTACGGGCTGTAAAATGTCCAAGAAGCAAGTGTTTGCTTCTTGTAGCAGTTACCAATCCTTTGATCACTGTTAGTATTTCAGGAAGTCAAACTACGTGCGTGCCCCTACTCTAGCGTGTCCTCCTGGAAGGTGAGAGGGGTGACCCGGCCGAGAGGCTGGGGAGAAAAAAGGCGGCCTCCAGAAAACTGAGACCATTAGCAATAATTCCGCCCAGGGCGAAATAAAGTGCAGTGGAAATACACCTTACCTAAGGGGTGTGTGTGTGTGTGTGTGTGTGTGTGTGTTTGCAGTCTACTGACGCCCACCCAGGAAATTCAAGAGTCACTCACTTGTAATGAGTTGAAAGGTGGATTTAGAAGCTCTCTGTTCACCTCAGAATTTCACAGGATCGAGGAGGTGTGTAAAGGGGGCTCCAGGCTCAACGTATTGGGAGAATCACATGTCTAACTAACCGAAACCCGAAGGGGGAAAGAGCCTCCATCCTCCGTAGCCACCTCCTCCTCGCCTCGTCCAGAGATGATTTATCTGGGTATGAAATCACGCCAAACAAAATCGTCCACGCGCCTATTGCGCCCGGGACTTTTCGAGGGCCTTTCCTACCTGGTCTTCTAGGATGCGGCTGCTGCCCTCTGCGCTGGCTCCTCAATAGCATCAGCACGAGGGCCGCAGCGGCCCGCACACCAGGCGCTGCCCACTCACCCGCGGGCCGCGAGATGTGCACCACGAAAGCCCTCACTCGCGGCGGGCCGTACGTGCGCCGAATCCTGACGGTCACCAAGAACCTGCGCACCATGCTCTTGCAGCCACCACCGCCGAGCTCCGCAGCCTCTGCGCCGCCCTTTGGCACTAGAGGTAAGCAGCGCCGTCCTGCCCCCCCGATTGCAGATGGGGACCCACGCGCCGCCCCCTGCCCATCTCCGCCCCGCAGGCGCGCGCACCCGCGTTCCCTGCGCGCGCACGCCCCCTACCCCCACCCCGACCTCCGAAGATCTCGAAACCATTCTGTGCCCTGCCCGCGCGGGAAAGGCAGCCTGAGGCGCCCGAAGGGAGGCGCGCGCGCGGGCGGCCCGCGGCCCGCGTTCCTCTCCCTCCCGCCTACAGCCACTTTCCCGCCTATCGCGCCCCCCCCGCCCCACCACCTTCCCACCATCAGCGCCGGCGCCCCACGCGGTGACAGCCCGAGCGCCTGACGCGGGAACGCATCTCCAGGCAGCCCGCCCCCTCGCTACATCCGTCACCTGACACGGCCCTACCAGGAACCGCCGCGCTCCCCTCTTCGAAAGTCTATTTCTCCAGAATGGATTTATTTAAAAGAGAAAAAAAAAAGAAGAAAGAAAAGCAAGGTCATCTCATTGCTCTATCCGCCAATCAGGAGGCTGAATGTCAGTTTTGAACGAAAAGGCCGCTCCGCTCCGCTTCTAGAGTTGGGAAACAAACAAAATTAAACAAAACCGCTGCACGCAGCCGACGCGACATCTGGACACTGCGCGGCGCTGGCGCCGTTGGAGCTGCGGGCCGGGCGCCCGACCAGGTAGGCGGAGCCGAACCCGGGGGTCCCAGCTGGCTCTCCGCGCTCCTTCCCCTCCCATCTCCCCACGCCGCCGGACGCCGTAGTCCGCTTCATCTAGGCCATTTTTATTTTCGGTTTTAACCTTCGCGGCACAGCGAGCATCAGAGCTCTTCTTCCTCTTTCTTCCTCCCGCGGCGCTCCCCTCCCCCACGGCTGCTCCGCGCCTCTCCCGGGCTCCCGGCGTTAGCGGGCTCTCGCGTCGGCCGCGGTCCGCAGCCTCCTGCTCTCTGTCCCCGCGCCCGGCACCCTGCGCTCTGGCTGCCCGAGACTCGGCGTGTTCTCTCACCCACCGCCTCCCTCCTCCTTCCCCCTCTTTTCTTCCACATCACTGAGCCTTTCTTTCTGGACAGCCTGCCATCCTTCTCTCCAGCTCGGAGACGGCAAAAGCGGTCCTGTCTCCGAACAGGAAAAGCGGGGCAAGGAAAAGAAGGAGCAGAAAGGAGGGGCGAGTCGAGGACACGGAGGCGGCCGGAGCACATGGAGACGCCGGGTCCCAGAGCACAGTCTGGCGAGTCTCGGCTCTCCGCCCGGAGCTGGACGCGGGCTTGCCGGTCCTCCGACAGCGAAGAGTCGAGCCCGGGACGCCACTTTCAGGCCAGCCGCGCTGAGCGGCTGCCCGGCCCTCCGGGGCGCGCGGTCTGTCTGGATCTGTCCAGAGCCGTGCGGGCTGGAGCCGAGGCCTGAGCGGCTGGCCGTGTGCAAGAGGATGTGGGACTAGGCCCCGCTCTCGGAGCCTGGAAATGTGGCCCGCTTCTCAGTGCCTTCTCGCTCAGGTGCTTGGGCTTAGTGGCCTAGCGGAAGAAGTGGAACCTCAGCGGGAGCCGGCAGGGCCCGAGAGATGGGCCGCCTAGCCCTTCCACTTTGCGGAGGAGGAAGGCGAGGCCTGGGTGGGCCAAGCTCCGGTGCTGTAACTGAGGAACAGCAGGCTGCTTCTCCTTCACCATCCCCCACCCCCTCACGTGACGCTGCGGCCGAACCTCTGTCCAAATCCAAGACTGAAGAAGGGGCTGGTCGGATGAGGTGAGATTTAGCTATGACTCTCAAGTAGCCACTCTAAGTACCTGTCTATGTCTTTGCAGATGCACTTCTCCGGTAGGATTCGCTCAGAATTTACCGAGCACCGGCGCTGTGTGCCAGGGCTGTTTGCCACCTCTCGGTCTAGACTGAATGCTCTTTCTTGCTCTTCTCAAGGCTAGCTCCTTCTCCTTCAGATCTCTTCTCAAGTACCCCCTCACCCTCAGAAATGCTTCTCTTTTTAGACACCATCATACCTCCGTTTTTTTTTTCCTCCTTCGGGCACTTAGCATACAGAAATTATCTTAAGTATGTATTTGTGTACATGTTTGTTGTGTGTGTCTCTCACAGTAGAATGTAAGTTCTATGGGAACTAGACCCTGCTCTGTCTTGGTCTGCACCTACAACCACCCCGCCTCCCACCCACCCATGTCATGAACCTCATGGAAGAGAGGGGACTGGTAAAAACCTAGGATTATAATGAAGACATTTGGTTTTATAGCCTACAGAGGAAAAGCACCCTGGGGAAAAAAAACGATGCCTGATGCCAGCATAGTCTCATTTAAAGATTTTGAAGGAATGGAGAGGTGAAGGGTTTTTTGGGCCTAGACAGTGTGATTAGCTGTGGCAATAAACCATGGTGGAGAGGGGAGAAAAGTCCCCTATTACACATCTCTTGAAATTGTTATCCATATTAGTTCTCCAGGGAGACAGAACCAACTGTGCGTGTGTATGTACAATATATGTATGTATATTTACAAACACACACAGTCATAGGTTGCTTAATGACGGTGTATGTTCTGAGAAATGCATTGCTAGGTGATTTTGTCCTCATGGGAACATTAGAGAGTGTACTTATGCAAACCTAGATGGTGTGGTCTTCTACACACCTAGGCTGTATGGTATAGCCTAATGCTCCTAGATTTCAAACCTTTGCAGCATGTTACTGTACTGAATACTGTAGACAATTATAACACAATGGTAAGTATTTGTTTATCTAAATATAGAAAAGGTAATACATTGTGCTATAATGTTAGGATGGCTGTGATGTCACTAGGTGACAGGAAGTTTTCAGCTCCATTATAATCTTGTGTGACCACTGTTGTATATGTGGTCCATCGTTGACTGGAGCATCATTATTCAGTGCGTATAAACTGTGTATGTGTATAAACACAAATATATGCTGCATGACTCCGTATATATACACACCCCCACACACATATATGCTGCATAATTGGAGAAAGAGACTTGACCTTCTGACTTATTCTAAGGAATTGGCTCAGGAGATGGGGGTGGAGGGGCTCACAAGTGGCTAATCTGCAGGTTAGGACAGCAGACTGGAGACCCAGCCAATATTTGATGCTGCAGTTTTGAATCCCAAGGCAATCTAATAGCAGAATTTCTTGAGAGACCTTAGTCTTTTCCCTTAAGCCCTTCAAAAATTGGATGAGGCCCACTCACATTATTGAGGGCAATCTGCCTTACTCAAAGTCTACTGCCTTGAATGTTAATCTCACCCAAAAAATACCTCCATAGCAACATTTATAATTTGTTTTTTGACTAAAAAATGGAATACTGCAGCCTAGCCAAGTCGATACATAAAATTAATCATCACATTATTTCCATTATGCCTGAGGGGTCCGCTAACCCTCAGTTTTCTGAGGGCCAAATTTAAATTCAGGGCCCTGTCTTTATTTATTAGAACTTTATATCTTAAACTGTAATAATTTTCTCTCCATGGGAACTTGTCCTAAAGATAAGGGTAGTTGCTCACTTCAGAGGAATGCCTTTTAGTAAGAGGATAATTACATAGTAAGCTCTCTGTTCAAAAAATGTAGTTTATAAAATTTGAACTTTTAAATTCCATCTTGGTTTTCCCCTGCTGCTAATACCTGTTCTCTGTCAGTTATGGTATGCAGGGGAATTCTAATTTTAACATTAGTCTAAGCAAAATATAATTATGAGGGTGATTCTCTGGCATAACATTTAATATGTGATATTCCAAAGACTTTGGAATTCCAAATGACTTTTGGCTATGTACTTTTCAAAAAATTAATAATGAAAAATTGAGCGGTACTATGTGTATGTACTTTCACTTTTATTACTTATTTTATTCTCACAGTGGCCCTTTGAATTTGGGATTATTACCCATATTTTACAGGTGAAAAGACTGAGGCCCAGAGAGGCTCAAATTTTGAACACTTCATGGCTGGCGGGTACCAGGGCTGGAATCTTCAGGAAAGTCTTTGGACTACAAGCCTGTGGTCTTTCTGTTGTCCCAAAGGCCAGAGTCAGTAGGGAGTGAGTTATATGTGGGTCATTTATGCAGACAGAATCACTGAATATTGGAACTTTTCTGTGCTCTCTTCCATTGGCCTAAAAAACCGACAGTCAATTCTCTGATTTTTTTTTTTTTTGAGACAGAGTGTCACTCTGTTGCCCTGGCTAGAGTGAGTGCCACGGCGTTAGCCTAGCTCACAGCAACCTCAAACTCCTGGGCTCAAGTGATCCTACTGCCTCAGTCCCCCGAGTAGCTGGGACTACAGGTATGCGCCACCATGCCCGGCTAATTTTTTGTATATATTTTTAGTTGTCCAATTAATTTCTTTGTATTTTTAGTAGAGACGGGGTCTCGCTCTTGATCAGGCTGGTCTCAAACTCTTGAGCTCAAACAATCCGCCCGCCTCGGCCTCCCAGTGTGCTAGGATTACAGGCATGAGCCACCGCGCCTGGCCAATTCTCTGATTTTTTAATAGAGGAAAGCAATTTTCTGTTTTGGATCAGCAAATTCATTGCATAGGTAGAGATAGGAGAGAAAATCTTACTGCATGTCCCTTATCTTATCCTCTTCCTCCCACTTAATATCCTAGGACATTAGCTTTATCCTTTAGGTAACTTTTGATTATCAAAATTCCATGAGAAACTTTCCTAATATTGCATATGCTCAAACTCAAAACCCCAAAGGCACAACACAAAAGACACCATAAATAAGATTTACAAACAATTTTTTAAGGCCAGGAGTGGTGGCTCATACCTGTAATCCTAAGCCCTCTGGGAGACCGTGGTGGGAGGAGTTCAAGATCAGCCTGAACAAGAGCAAGACCCCATCTCTACTTTAAAAAAAAAAAAAGAAAAGAAAAAGAAAAAATTAGCTGGACATGGTATTGTGTGTCTGTAGTCCCAGTTACTCAGAAGGCTGAGGCAGGAGGATTGCTTGGGCCCAGGAGTTAGAGGTTGAAGTGAGCATCATGCCACTGCACTCTAGCTGGGGCTATAGAGCAAGACTCTATCTTGAAAAAAAATTTTTTTGATTGTATGTAACAAAAATTAATTTCTAGAATACATAAATATATAAAGCAATAAAACGACAATCCAGTAGAAAAATATACAAAGAGTATAATAGGCAGCTTTTAGTAGAGTATATACAAATGATCAAAAAATAAATGAAGAGAATCTCACTCATTAATTAAAGTAAACAGAAACAATGGCATGTAACTGTAAGTGTGGCAAAAGGAAAAAGGAGTGGTAATATTGGCAAAGTTTTCTGAAGACAATCACTCTTACACACTATTATCCCTTGGAATAATTCTTTTGGAAGGCAACTTTACAATATCTATCAAAATTGTATGTGTATGTATGTACCTTTTGACTCAGCTATTCCACTCATAAGTATGCAAAGATACACAAATAATGTATGAAGATACATATATACTATATATAATACAGTATAAATATGAAAAATGTTTGTATATATGTGTATGTATAAAAATATGTATACACCCATTGACTCAGCAATTCTACTCCTACAACTCATATAAGTATGAAAAATATATATGATATATATGCATCTATCACATACATATACATATTTATAAGTATGGAAAGATATACACACAAATATATATATACACACATATAAGTATAGATAGATTTTATACACACACACATACACAGATGTACCTTTATCTTTAACTGCAGCAATTTCACTCCTGTAAATTGCTACAAATAGCTTGTATAAGTATGCAAAAATGGTTCTTTATAGCAGTATGTAGTAGCAAAAAAATGCAAAAGAGAAAACAATTGACATGTTTGTGATTAAGAGACTAGTTTTTTAAAAAAATTATGGTTCATCTATAAAATATGAAACTATGCAGCCATCAAAAAGTGAAGTATATCTATATGCACTGATAATGAAAGTTGTCAAAGATCTATTGCTAATTAAAGAAAGCAAATAATAGCATAGTATGATCCCATTTGTCTTTTCTAAATGCACATGCTGAGGGAGGGATATTTACAATTATATATACCTGTATTTCTGGAAGGATAATTAAAATGTTGTTGATAATGGTTACCCATGTGTAGTGAGAATGGGGGGTGGGGAGGTTTTAGAAGATTTTTACTTACTTACTTTTTGCTTTCTGGGCTGTTTGAAAGTTTACTATGAGCAAGAATTATTAAAGTAACAACCACAGGAATTTGGAGGCTAAAACCTAGAGATTCTAATTTTGTAGACCTGGAGCTGATGAGCAAATCTGAATTTTAAAACATCTCCATGGGTGATTCTGACATGGAGTCAGGGTTGATAACCAATTCTCTTACATGGAAGTGATTTTAAACTAGTGGCCCTCAAGTGAAGTGACTATTGGGGCCAACACCATCCTTGCATAGGTATAAGAAATACTGGCGGGGGGGGCGCAAATGTGGAATGAAGTGTTATTTAATTTTTCCCTAGAAAGGGGATGACATTAAATCTTTCTGTTTACGGTGGAATTTAAACAGATCAGAAGCCACTATGAAATTTTGGAACAGGCTTATTGTAATAACTCTAAATATCAAAGGCAGTCTGGAAATTAGAGAGTAGTAGAGGATGATCAAATATTTTCCAGGCAAGGTTATAGCTTATAACTCTAGGTGGCATGCTGGTAGGGGATATAGGGAATGGCGAAGGGCACTTCTGTGCCCTAGTAAAAGTGGTAGAGCTTAGAAATTCATAAATCATAGATGGAATGAGGAACTATTCTATATAAATCTTTCCAATAACTACCCTTCAGAAGAAAACTCCATGTCATGTGTTAATATTCTGCTGATCTGTCTGTGGGTTTATGAACAGAATAAACTTTTTATTGTTTTATGTTTATGTATTATCTCTTATAATTATAAAATATGTAATAACATACAATGACATTATTCCCAGCTCAATTAGATAAAGAAAACAAAATGCAATTACCATATTTATACTAAGAGAGAAACCTGAAGAACAATGGATAATCCTTAAATATTTGGTTTCAGATTACACTACACATTTATTCCTGATCTTAACTCATTCTCTGTTATCCATAGCTTAGTACCTATATCTGGTGTGGAAGAAAGTGGAATTGAATTCTGAGAAAGATACAGTTTTCAGCCAAGGCAATGGAAATGGAGAAATTTTTGAACAGATATTAGATGGGAGTTTGTTTAAAATGGAATGGAGACCCAGAGATCACATAAGACAGGTGTCAGAGGAAGTAGCCCCAACCACATCATAATAGAGAGAATTATGATAATAGGAGGATAAATAGAAGATTATGCATTTGGAGAGGAGGCCAAATATGAAAGGGAAATGAGGCATGGTTTAATTACTGTAATTGGCTTTAAAGTTTTGATTTGAACTCTGTTGTAAAATATTTTCTGTGCCAGCACTGACTCTGTATACTGGAAGCTACTGGAAGTTTAATGCCAGGGGCTACTGAGTGGGAAATGGATTAATAAGTGTTTGGGATTCCTTTGTAAACTTCTATTATAATGTGGATAGCTGTGAAGTAGTCAGCATGTCATATTAATGCATCATTCATAGTTCTTTTTCCAGCAAACTATTTGGTTTATATTTAGTTCTAACTCAAATTAGTCAGAATTGGTGCTTGGTTTTGAACCATGCATTAATTTATATTACTGTGCTTAATATATAATCCATGTCAGTTACATATTATTTCATTAGCAGCACTAGTATTAGAGCAAATTTCCCTTTATTTATGTCATTAATACAGCTATATATGAAAGTTACTGAGTTTCTGTAAAATCAAGTATTTTTTTCCTTATGCAAGGAATGCTATTGAAATCTTTGAGTAGGGGGTTAAAAAGGCAAGAAAGGAGTAAGGAATTCCATTTGGACAGCTGAAATTGAGAAAAGTTTTATGGAAAATTGGGATAGTAGTAGAGAATGAACACATTGCCATTATTTTAGGCCTGGAAATATTTCACAGATCTCATCAGCATGTACCAGACACAATTTGTGCTGGTTTGATTAATTTTGTTGGACTGTTGATCCATCATCCACAAAACACCACCATGCTGCTTCTCCTTCCATTCCTTTTGTTGCTTTTTAAAAGTCTTATTCTCTGCCCTCCTGAAATGGCTGACGTGTACATATTGAAGTGATACAGACATCTTCCCTAACTAGCTAGTTCCTACTATCAGTCAGGCAAGATTTAAGAATCTAAAGCTTCAAGAAATCTCATGGAAACAAATCAAAAAGTACTAGACCCTTAATAATGGGTCTGTAAGATTCATGACAGATATTCACAGAGAGTTACTCAGCCTCTGATTTCTTCTGTATTTTAGCTTCTCTTACCTTTGCACTTTCTGTTCCTGCCAAAATTCCCACCTTTTTCTCTTGATCCTAACTCCCTACATTAACCCCAGTTAGGTCAGAAACTCTTATTATATGCTTATATAAAAACCAGCTTTTTTTCCCTTCAGAGCACTTATGTTAGTTTGTAAATACCTACTTCAGTGATATTTTATAAATGTATTGAACTTACATAGCTCACTTTAAGAAGCTAATTATTCTAGTGGTTCTATGTAGCATGAGGAAATGCAAAAGGCAACAGGAAAAATCAGAAGATGAAGTGAAAAAGATCTTAAAAATTAAACTAAGTATTTATTTTGCACAGGCACCTTTCTGTCCTAGTTCTCTGAAACATGTCTGTAATTTTTCAATGAACTGGTAGAGGTGTTACATATATTTTTTCCCCCTAGGACTCCAGAATTTTAAAATAAGTTTCTTTTCTCTTCACCCCCCTCCCCATTCCTCTCTATACATCTTTCCTTCACTCATACTATGTCAAAATTGTTTCTAATAAAATATAAGACCCCACCGCAGTCATGTATGCAACAAACTCATAAAGATATAGAACTTCAGTGGTGGTAAAGAACTTAGAAATAGTCTAGCCCAACTCCTACTTTTATAGATGAGGAAAATGGAGGCTAATCAAAGTCACATGACTTAACAGTGATACATTGAATTAGGTAAAAAACCAATATGGAAACTCAGGTCTTCTGTCTTCCAGTCAAGTCCTAGTTTCTCTTTCCTCCATTCCTTCTTTCCTGGGGCTATAAATATAACAAGAGAATATACTGAAAATATCTTCAATATATTAAACTTTGTTACTCCTTCAATTAATTTCTAAAATTAAAATTTTCTTATTTTCTTTTATATGTGACAGTGTATCTATGTATCTATTTGTAGCTTGGTAATTGAACATTGTGAAATTACACCAAACTAAGAATTATTCAAGTTTTCACCAAATATCTAGACAGTTAGTTTCTGTTAATAATGAAAATCTATGAAGCATGTAAAAATTTGTTTATGATTAGTTGCTGATATAAAATGTGAGGACAGACGAGAGTGTACTTTACACAACACTGACTTTTGCATTTGCCCCAGAAAGCAGTCCCCAAGAGGGCTTCTTCAGATGATTCCTATAAGTTTTGCATATCATTAATTCTACTTGCTCTGCTTTTGGTAGAATGTCAGTGTATTGAACACTGTAAAAATTATGCCCTGTTATAAAAATAATCAGGCTCTGGTAACACATACAGGAAAAATGAGCATATCTTTCACTTTTGGAAATAATTGAGAAGTAATTATAAAAGTAGTAAAAAAAATCCCTATTGACTATAACATGCTAATGCACCACTGGTTTTTAACATATTAGATAAAGGAAGGGTACTATAGAATCTCAATGTAAGTGTGAAATTAGTTGTAGGTATTTGCTGAAGGTCAGTTATCTACCTTCCTATGATAATTATTTGGTCCTGGACACTCCATTGTGTTTGTCATAATAGAGAAATAAAATGTCATAAAAGCGTTTCTAAGTACACACTTTCCCAAAGGTGTTTGGGGTTTTATGAATCTCTAGCTCCACTTTTGAATCAGTCTCATTCTTTAATTCTGAAATTACTAATTTTAACCATTAGAACACAGGAAATTTTAAATAGATTTTGCTTTCATAACAAATCATCCTTTAAAAAATCCACCCACTTAGCTGAGATAGGAAATATAAAAATGAGACAAAATGAATGTTATTAAATTTCTAAATTTATTTAACTTCCAGATCTTCTTGGAAAAAGGTCACATAGTAGAATTTGTACAAACTTTGGTAATGTTTTAGACTTTGATACAGAAATTAACAGGCATAAAATTTAATTTTCTGTAATTCCACAATGGAGCCAGAAGCAGGATTCAGGAATATATTAATAGTAACTATATATTTTCTTGCATATATCCCTCAAAGTGAAATCCTTAACAAATTTAACAGTATATATTTCCTTGTGCTGTTGATAAAACACAGTAGCCAAACCTGTCTTCCAGGTGGCTTTGAAAACTTAACTTTTACGTGTCATTAGTAAGTTACTATTTCAGTACCACTTAATTTGAGTAATTTTTGATTTTACTTTATACCAAACAAAAAGCCCAAAGACCAATGTAAAATAGTACTGTGGAATTCACAATCACATTTTCTTGTTTTTAATTTCCTTTAATATCAGGTTGTCATTTAGGAGAGATTCCACAATTTCTTTAAATTAGGAATGAAGTAAAATGTTTCTTATGTTTTTAAAAAAAATTATCATTTTTCATTACTCAGTCTCAGGCAACTAGCAAATTTAAACATCTTGGAACTTAAGAAGTAGAGGACAAATTAAAGGAAATAATAAAAATCCTTTATAAAGGATTTTATAAATCAAATGGGAGATTTGAAATTATCAATTGACTTCTTTTATACAGAATATTTCTTTGTAATTGTAAAGTAATATAAACTCTAAAAGTATTCTGGAGCCAATAATGATTTGAGTGCTTAAATGATAACTAGAATTGTACTTTCTGTCTTTGTGGCTTAATTTGAAAATAAGGGTTCCATTATCTTTGTTCCAAAAGTTTTGGTTTTTATAGGTGTTTCTTTTGGGGGCTATTCTCCCATTGTTGACATTTTAAAATAGATTTAAAACAATCTGTTTATATTTATTAGATGTTAAAGAAAGAAAAGTCATGCTAGGAACTTATAAGGGAGACCATTGTGTATTTCTGTTTTGTTTGGTTTTTTTAAATTGGTTGTCTTCATATGTATCATTAATGATTTTGGAGGATAAGATGGTGCAGTGGGAAGAAAAACCAAAACTAAACTACAAGCTTTGGAGCCAGATGAACTTACTTTACATATCCATGGAATGAATATCTTTCAACCTTTGGCAAGTTATTCAATATTTCTCTGCTTTGTTGTCCTTATCTGGGAAACAATACCTATCTCTCAGGTTTGTTTTAAGTGTTAAATGAATAAATATATTTTAAAGTATGCCTAGTACAAATTATGTGTAAATAAATGTATCTCTTCTCCAATAAGATAGGCTCTGATTCTGAACTAACCTTCCCTAGTAATACATTAATTTGAGGAACAGGAATTGATAGATAAGTAAAGATTTGTATATTTAGCTCAAAGGCATCACTTCCTGTAAGTCTCTACTCTCAAATTACTTCTTTTTTTAGTTCCCTCTTCTGTCTTTTAAATGTATACATATATAGTAGAATGGACACTTAGGGGCATAAAACATGTATAAATCTTATGTTTAACTTTCTATGATATATGTATGCAGTATTTATAAATTGTTGGTATTGCTTATCAACAGTTATTAGAAGGGGTGAGAGAAGGGAAGCCCCTTTGAATTCTTAAGATTTCTCTGGAGTTAGTGGTACATCCATGAATATACCCTTTTAAACCAAATTATCCACACCTTGGAGTTCAATCTCTACTGTTAATTCTTTATTAAAGTAGTGAAGTATGAGTTGTTCCAATGATATAATGAATCAAGTAATACCGGCAATTAAATCCCAAAGCAGTGCACCTTTAGTTTGTTCAGCAGATATTAAGATACTCCACAAGCCTTCATCATATATTTTCCACAATTTTATACTCAATCTACTTTTTTAGCAACCCTTGGGAAATAACCCAAGATAATTTATGGAATAAGTACATCTATCTTCTAAAAGACATTTGGAATATTTCATAGTTTGACCCCCTGAGACACTCTATAAAGAAACAATCAAAAGAATTTAACAAAGAAATAAATAGGTCAAGGATGAAAGCAATCTAGGGGTTTGCACTGAGTTTGCCAGTGTCATAGCTTCCTTTAAGAGTTCTTCCTCATCTCTTTACTGAAGGACACGAGTTATTTTGTTTAAAGTCTTCCAATTAAATAAGACTCTTACTGAAGAACAACTCAAAAGTACAAAATATCACGAAATCTTTTCAAGTAGCAATTCATAGGGGGATTTCTGTATCTTATCGTTAATAGATGAAGCAAAATGTTACAGTTAACCGTTACAATTGCTCTCACTGCAATCCATCACTTCATCCTGTGCACTGTTAGACTGGGCGGCATCCAGAACTGGTGGGAATTTCTTCCCAGCGGAATGAAAGCCAGAGTCTGCACCTTTCCCATAGCTGCCCTGCAACATCGTGATCCAGGGATTTTAGGATATGAGGCAGATCAGCCGTCGCTTCCACGTCCTGTCATCCCCTTCTGCTATCTGGTGGAGCTGAGTGTGAGTCCCTAGGGCTTCCAGAGAGTACCGTTTTACTGGTGACTTACTGAGCACCGAGCACCGCACAGGGAATAAAGAGTAAAGCACTGGGCACCTACTGAAGCCCACCTCAGCCATCATCTGTCTTGGCCTCAGTCTTCGGTTTTCTCTTGCTCCCAGGGCCTAATGCCCGAAGCGTGGGTTCACTCGGAGCTCTCCTGCAGTCAGTGGGGGAGCATACCGAAGACCCCAACGCCTCCTCCCACTCCACCCCGGCTTCGTGCATCGGAAAACTCCGAAACCCCTGGAACTTCACACGCTCCTTAACGTCGCTGGAAATCCACCTCTCTGCGTTTGGCTTCACGGTGAGTGTTGAGGGTTAGATCCAGATTAAGAAAAACGTATATAAACTTGTTCCCGGTTGGCTCCTCCTTCCTCCAGAGAGCGGAGTCGCTCAGGAAGGCTTGCAGGCTTTCCGCCGCTCCACGTTTGTAGCCTTCATTGAACTAGGTGGGGGTGGGGAACTGGGGAGAAAAAAGTGGTCGTGGGCGGCTGGGTGAACCCTCCGTCAGTCTCCCGCGGCCGCGCGCAGGTACCTTGCGACGTCGTGGTGGCCTCGCTCCTCAGCCAGGTCCACGGGCAGGCGGCCCCAGGCGTCGCGCACATCCAGCCGCGCCCCGGCCCGGTGCAGCGCCACCAATGTGTCCAAGAAGCCCTCCCGAGCGGCGTCGTGCACCGGTCGGGTGAGGGTGGCGTGGTCCGCGCAGTTGGGCTCTGCGCCGTGGAGCAGCAGCAGCTCGGCTACGCGGACGCTGCCCATCATCATGACCTGCAGGAGGGAGAAAGCACAGTGGTCAGGCGAGGGCGCAGGCAGCAAGATGGCGGCGGCCCCGGCGGAGCGCTTAGAGGCCCTTAAACGAAGTATCTATTTGTGAGAGGACCAATGCAGAGGTGCACAAGCAGCGGGCGGCTGGGTTCTCTTCATTTGCTGACACAATCTGCCCCCCCCACCCCCGCCAAGTTACTGTACTCTTTACCCAGCACGAATTAAAATTTCATTTTATTCTCCAAACGTGCAGGGACAAGAACCAGCTGATGGTAAAGTGATTATCGTCATTGTAGGAAAAAAGTTCTTGATTTCCATTGGCACATGGGAATCTTTTGTTAAATAATTTATGGGGCAGAGTGGAGTTTAAGTGGCTTTTAAAGCTCTTTCTTCCTGCTTCCCCCCCCCATCTATAATCCAGGTCTAAAAATATTAATTAGGTAGTCAACTGATATTTTTTTAGAAGTGGGGAGTAATGCTTTAGGGGAAAAAATAAGCAACAAATAAGTTTCTTAAAAGGTTTACTTTGTTTAGTTCTCCTAGGAGATCCCTTGTGGAAGGCTTTTGTTTTTCATTGTCATATGTGTCTGTGCTCATAAAAGGATTGTAGTCTGATGATTTGAGCCAAAATTGGAGATCAGAAGGGAAAAACTAAACCAAGTCACACGTAATCTTATAAAATGATGAAAACGAATGATTTGTTTTAAATAAATAGTTCACCATTTTTAATATTTTAAGTTAATGTTATATTAAAACATTTAATTTTACATATTACATTAACTATATTAATAGTGCAGTATATTTAATGTAATATGTAAAATTAACACTATTGACATTGTACAGGATTCTATAATTACTAAGATTTTATGTTAAATAGCAAATATTTTCTATATAAAAAGCTTAGATGTTAGCAGTCAAGTCAGAATGGTGCTTAACTAAGTAAATCAGTGTTTTAGAGGAGTTATCCTATAGCAGCCATATGTGTACATGTACATCATGTGAGCATTTGCTTTTGTATTTTAAGTTAATGATAAAACAATTTTTGATAACTAGATTTTCAAAATGGAGTTATTTGTTCTTGTGGGTTTATGTGCTTTAAAATGTACCATGTAATTTAAAGGCATTATACCTCTAGTGTTTTGTTTGTTTGCTTGTTTCATGAGTATTAGAAACGTTCATTTCCTCTCTTAAAAACCATGATAACCGTAAGTTATCATTTCTACTAGTGATGTAAAGGGTATTTTACATACACAAAAGAGGGGAAAAAAGTGGTTTGTAAATGGTGAATCAAAATTATAAGAAAATTTGTTTTCATTATAATAGAGTTTTGTCTTTAAATGCCACTTTACAATATTTTTGCTGGTTTAACATATCCCTTGTTATACCACTTTTCTAATACTTCAAAAGGAATGAACACTTTTCTTACAAAGCTACACTGTTAACACGATACCTTAATATTAGCTTAGTTATGGAGGGTGATGATGAGGTGAATACTGAATATAACCATAATAGTAAACAGTAAAGTACAAAGCCATTATCTTAGAGTTTAAAGGAATTTTAAAAATCAATACTAATTAAAGTGGGATTAGGATTAGTAGTTAAATATTCAACAAGCATATTTTAACAATGAAGAGACATTATTTATGAAGACCCTTCGCCATTCAAAGAGGACCTAACAGCATTGAGTATGATAATTAAACATAAAAAAATCTATAGAAGCATTTAAAAAAATCTTATTCCTCACTCAAGGGACGCTGCCAAAATAAAATAAAATGAATTAAGTACTGTGATTGAGGAATCCTGTCACATTCCTTTGAACTCAATTCGCCAGTATGAGAAAAGAATACAAAAGATCTCAAACAGCGGCTTAAAAGTTCACCTTGAAGTTTTTTCATGGTACTATGAGTTTGTAGAATTCCTTAAATCCAATCCAGATTGTGTAGATTTTAATTTACTTATCTTTATCGTTGAAAGTAGATAGACAAAATAGTCCTCCTCCCCAAATAACCTTTCCTTTTCCCCCTAATTGAATCTATTCTTTAAATCTCTGATCATGAGATGGTAGAGAAATATTTATATTTTCTCACCATTAAAAAGAAAACCAAACTGAAGCAGTAGGTTTTTCAATCTCTTTCTTTAAGATTTTTGATGAGTAAAAACCTGCTTTACGCCTGGGTTCCACACCTCCAGCAACAGAGGCTGCTGCGCAACTTACGTCGGTGATCTCAGTCCCAGCCCGGACCCGCGGAGGCCGCGCCGGCGTTCGCGCGCCCCCTGCCGGCCGGGCTCAGGGGCCCCACCTACCTGGATCGCTCGCCTCCCGAAGCGGTTGACTCCGTTGGGATCCGCGCCCGCTTCCAGGAGCTGTTGCACCTTCTCCACTTGCCCCCGCGCCGCGGCGCTGGCCAGGCCCGCATCGCTGCCGCCACCACTGAGCATGCCCTTGTTCTCCTCGCGCATTTCGCGGCCCCCAGGCGCGGAGCGGCCCGGATAATCCACTGCTGGCCGTGAGCTCGGCGACCCTCCTCCCTCCTTCCGCACCCGGCTCCGGCGCACGCTCCCCTCTCTTGGAGGGCTCAGCTCAGCTTCCGTCCCCTCTCGCCGTCTTTCTGCGGCTTGGGGGCCCGTGCAGTGGCTGAGCGGCCCGTGGTTAGCTCTGGGCTTTTCCTGTCGCCCGAGAAGCAGAGGACTCGCTTGGCTCGCTCCTGGGAAAAAGCGTCTCGCGCGGCCACAGCCAAGCGCAAAGCCGCTGAGTGCCGACGCGTCGCAGCGTCCTCCCTGCCGGGCCTCGCTCTGGCAGAGTCGGGAGCCAGCTGGGAAAGAATTCCGTTTCAGCTGGCCTGCCGGCCCGGCTCTCCCCACCCCCTTATGCCCCGCCTCCTGTCGGCGGGCCGCGGCGGGCGCTGCCCACTGAACTTGCGGGAGGCCAGGCCCGCAGCCGCTTCCGTCACAGACGACAGGGGGCGGGGGCGCCCGCCCAGAAGGTGCTGCGGCGCATGCGCCAGAGACTGGGCACCGGCGCTGCCCGGAACGCCGGCGGGGCTGCTCGCTGGGCGTCGGGCAAAGCCAGGGCTAAGATTGGAAATGCTGACCCACTGCCCTCAGCTCCTAATCCCCAGCAGGCGGAGCAGAGGACTTCTGTTCCTTCAGCCTGGGCCAGCTGGAGACGTTAGTCGCTCCCTGTGTAATCAATCGAGTGGGTGAGTGAAAGGCACTGAAAATAACTCCGTGTCTGAAATGTGACAGGTCTGCTTCTGTCATGCGAGTAAAATTCATCCCCAAGCGGCGATCGAACTTCCCAACTTTCACGTCTTGCATCAACCTTATCAATTTTCTTTTGCGTGTGTCTTCCTATTCAAATCAACCATAAAAATAGTGAAAAATCCTGAGAATCCTGTTTTATATGTGCTTTATTATTATTATTATTTTTAATTTTGAAAGGGTGGGGGTTGTGAGGAGGGGTGTTCAGTTGCCTTGTTTTTTTGTTGAGACAGAGTCTCGCTCTGTCGCCCTGGGTAGAGTGCAGTGGCGTCATTGTAGCTCACTGCAGCCTTCAGCTCCTGGGCTCTAAGCGTCCTTCTGCCTCAGCTTCCCCAGTAGTTGCGAGTACAGGCGCGCACCACAATGCCCGGCTGGGTTTTTTTTCTTTCTTTTTGCTAGAGACGGGTCTCACTCTTACTCAGGCTAGTCTCAAACTGCTGAGCTCAAGCAATCCTCCCGCTTCGGCCTCTCAGAGTGCTGGGATTACAGGCTTGAACTACCGCGCCCGACCTACAGGTGCTTTTTAATTCTTTTTTCATCTTTGAATTATGGATACAATCCTAAAACAAAACAAAAACAAAAATTAGTTTGAGACTGAGAGTGAAAATCTGGCACACATAAGACAAAAAAATATATTTTAGGAATCTGAGGTCCCAGTTTCATATTTGTACAGTATATCTTTGTTTGCGCTTTTACCTATTTAAACCCACCTTGGCAAGTATTTGATTTTTGTTTATCATGAGTAATAAAGGAAAGTTATGCAGTAATAAAGAAACATAATAAAACAGAGGTGTGGTACTGGGCCTGTCATTAAACAGGCTGAACCTGTCATTAAATCCTCTTCTGAAGATTTGAAGGCCAAGTGCTTTTTTTTTTCTTCCTAATCTTTCTAGGTGAGTTTGAATCAACATATTTAGTGCTTTAAGGATTTAGAAAATTACAACTGATGCTACATTAAATAGAAAGAGAACCACAAGTTGTGTATCTGTTGCCTAAAAACTTTGGTGAGGAACTACGTGAGAGTGAACCTGTCCTAACACTGAACAATTTTTATTTACCAAATCATTTTGGTTGAGAATGCTGAGGAAGACAACTCTCAAAATGAGGCCAATTGCTTGACTATTCAAAAATGAGAGACTCCCCCTTTTTTTTTTCCCTAGCATACTTTAGCTCTAACTCCCCCTTCCCCAAATCCCTGCAGAAGGAAGAAAAACTTTTTCCTTTAAAGACAGTAGAGCCCATGGAAGTGGAAGTTAGGGCTGAAGACATACTGACTGAGCCTCAGCAGTCCTAAAATCCAGCTAGACAAAGGAGAAAAGGAGACAGCATTAATAACAATTTCTTTTTCTTTCCCATCCCACCCCCATTTCTTAGTTTTCAGTTTAATTCAATCTTATATGAACTCCTACATTTATTTGGAAAAAATGTTGTTGTTCTAAAACTTGTTGATGGTCACTCAATTCTTAGGTTCAACTAGAAGAACAGAAGTTTACTTTTGGATGAAAAACATTGACAAGCAGTTTTTATCTAGAGAACCAGTCCCCATGCACAGTGTATTGGGGATTACAGGTGTGTAGGTAAAATGAAAAGAGGAAAGATGGGCAGTGGGAAGCTGGGGCCTTTGAAATAAATGACATTGGTTCTTTACCAGTCACCTGGAGAGGCTCAGTCACCAGACTGATGTTGGTGGATATGGTGGCAAATGGACTCATTACAGAATGTCTTCATCGGAAAAGCCTAGCTACTGTAATATCTGTCAAATGCAACAAGGAAAGTTGCTTTTTAAGGAATATTTTTGGGACCTTCTCTCTCATGGATCCAATAATTAAATTTAGTTTGACAAAACTTAACTCAGCATGTCCTATATTCTAGAAATCCACAGTTGAATAAAACATAGACTCTCACTTTTAAGAAACTCTTTCTAGTGGCACTCTAATAAATACAGTTTCAAATTTAATATGATAACTTTACTGAGAGATATATCTACAGGATACTTTGGGAGTAAGGAAGAGAGGGACTTAACTCAGGGTGGAGGTACAGGGAAAGTTTCTTAGAAAAGGTGCCAACTGAAGAATGTTTTAAAAGGATGCATCAGAAATGAACTGTTTCCTGTGTTCTTGCCTTGAACTTTGGATTTCTCTGAAACTTATCAAAAAGTTAGGAAAAGAGGCTGGGCACAGTGGCTCACACTTGTAATGCTAGTACTTTGGGAGGCTGAGGTGTTAGGAGACAAGCCTCAGCAATAGTGAGACCCTGTTGCTACAAAAAATAAAAAAAAAAACTAAGCTGGACATGGTGGCACACGCCTGAAGTCCCAGCTACTTGGGAGACTGAGGCCGGGGGATCGCTTGAGCCCAAGGGTTTGAGGTTGCAGTAAACTATGATGACACTACTGCACTCTGGTCCAAGAAACATCGCTAGACACTGTCACAAAAAAAAAAAAAAAAAAAAGGTTAGGAAAAGAGTCTGATCCGATTTCTGAGCCACTTTCTTAGGTGGTAGACATGGCCAACACATCTGCAAAAGAAAGACTGTTTGGATTTGATAAGGAAATGCAAGAGAATTGTTTTTCTTTGAAGGGGGCACAGATAAAGAGTGGTAAGACAGGGAAAAAGCCAATGAACAGAATGACTGAGAATTTTCCACGAGACGAACATGTGAGCTTCGCTAAGCAAGTTGAATGGAGAATTTTACGCAGGGAAAAGGTTGCCAGAGGCATTCGCGCTTACTAGCACCACGGACAGCGCTTCGCTAATACGCATGTCTGGGTGGTCCTAACCTGCTCCAGACTGAGAATTCTAAAATAAGCTTCAAACTTGATCTTCCAAAGTCTTTTTCTCTCCTAAAATAAAAAGAATCCCAAGGAAACTCAACGAACTTCTTTGCAAAATTGGCCAGCTCAACCTACTTTCAAAATATTGGATTTTATCTAATATTTACTCTCTATAAAAAATATTAAATATTCTCTATATTTAAGAGAAGAGAAATCAAACTTACTGTCTACTCTGTCCTAAGTGCTTTATGACCATTATTTAATTTAGTGCTCATAAAACTATGTGGCATGCATCAATATCTCAGTTTTACAGACAAGACAAAAAGATCAGAGGAGTTAAGTAACTTGTATATTATCTAACCATTGTTGGAGGTGGGATATAAACTGTGTGATTTCAGAGCCTCTACTCTTTACACTACACAGTGTTTTCATCAGGTGTCATGGTAGACTTAACAGGAAAAAAAATGAGCAATAAGCTGGCTTATAATTATTTTCAGTCTACACTGTGTTTTCCAGATGGCTCACCTCACAGCACATCCTTAATAAACTTCAAAGATGACATTTCACACGTAATACAATAGCACATTTGTCTTGGACAATAGAGTGAGATAATGAAACATTTACCTCTGTCTGAAACCCAGCTGTCTCTAGGATGAAACACAAGCTGTTGTTAATGGTTTAGACACATTTAGAGATGAAGTGGATGGGAACATAGTGGGCAGCTGAAACTTGGAATTGTCACAGCCGTGTCTTTTAATAGGATGGAGAATTTATATGTGAAAATAAAGAATGTCATGGAATATTCTCAGTTATTCTGTTCATTGCCTATTTCCCTATCTTACTACTCTTTATCTATGTTCCCTTCAAAGAAAAACAGTTCTCCTCCATTTCCTTATAGACTTCAATGTAAATGGTAAATTGACGTAGAGTTTTGGATGAAAATGGAAGGGAATGAGTAGCATCAGTCTCAATATTGTACATAATGTAGATCACTAGTGATAATGTTTATATTCTAGTTGGTGAAATTGTATATGATCTCACTATAAAAGTGTAAATAGAATTAGTTGAGTGGCCAAGAGAAGTAGTGATATAACCTTGCCCTCATTTATGTGCTCTATTGCACAGAGTTGAGTCTAAGATAGTGTTTCTAAATGGGAAGAGAAGGAAATTCAGAATCATTTTTGGGGATTTTTCAAAGTATATATGACCCACATTCTCTCCAGAAGGTTTGACTGTCTACATCTCATCGGTTGAGAATTATTGCTCCAGGATCCACAGTGTATTTACTTCTATATCTCCATATGCATTTTCAAGTTTAATTTAATGGTGGACATACTTATATTTTAGCATCTGCATTAATTTGCTAGGAATGCCATAACAAAATACCACAGACTGGGTGGCTTAAACAACAGAAATTTATTTTCTCACAATTTTGGCTTCTCTTGAGGCCTCTCTTCATGCCTTGTAGATGGCCACCCTTCTGCTGCCTCTTCAAATTGTCATCCCTCTGTGCACACATGCCCCTTGTGTCTCTTTTGTGTGTCCAAATTCTCCCCTCTTATAAAGGCACCAATCAGATTGGATTGGAGCCTACCTCAATAACCTCTTTTTAACTTAATTACCCCTTTAAAGGCTCTATCTCCAAATACAGTAACATTCTGAGGTACTGGGCTTTAAGACTTTAACATATGAATTTTGAAATGACACAATTCAACCCATAAGAGCATCTCTTCCAATTTTAACACATTTCACTGTTTGTTTCCTTTAACACTGTTATTAATAATTTATTTATTTTGAATAAAAATGAAAACAAGGTTAACATATTGAAATTGATTGAAATTTCTCTCACTCTCTTGTGTCTCTTTATCTACAGTTTCTTCATTTCTCTTTCTGGTTTGACAATATATTCCAGTTTTAACTTGTCCTATACAAGTTAAACTTCCTGTCCTATACATAGTATTAACACTTTTTAAAGACGTGCTGGTTCTTTTTAGTGGGAAATTGTACTTAAAATCAAGAAGTCTCTGCCTCTGCCACTATGGGTCACACACTTCCTTTTTTAGGGCTCAGGCTACCCCTTCCACACAATCCCAACTGAATTTAAACTCTGTATATGCTAGATAAGTTTGAATATTTTCAGTATTCATTCCAAAACATGGTGAATCGCGTGAAATAAATGTCCTGAATGCTACATGAATGCATAGTGAGAGAGTTGATCTAGTCTGGTGGTCAAAGAGATCAAAGGATATTTGAGTTCTGCAGGATTACAGAGGAATTAACTAATGAAAGGAAAGGCACTAATTGCAAGGAGGAACATTCTAGGCAGAAGAATTGCATGTGGCAGGCTCTGAGATGGGTGAAAGCATGGCCACATGGAAAGAACTGTGGCTGGAGCATAGGAATGGAGAAAGAGTGTGGCTAGCTGTGGTTGGAAAAATAAGCATAGGAAAATCTTTTAGGGCTGTATACGGCATGTTAAGGATTTTTGTCTTATCTTAAGAAAAGGAGAAGACATTGATGTATTTAAGAAGACAAGTGATGTAATCAGATTTTCAGTTAAATTAAAAAAATAGTTTGAATGAATTTTGGAGAATGATTTGGCGGAGAGGCAAGAGTGGGCCAGTAGTTCAGAGGATGGATTATGATAACTCGGACTAATGTGTTTGCACCATGATGTAGAGAAGTAGACTGCTTTAAGACATATGTAAAGAATAATATCAAGAGAGCATAGCAATGAACTGGAGATAGTAGATGAGGGAAAAGAAAGTATTAGGTAGATTTGTATGATGGGAGAGATTGGTAACCATGGTCATCAAGACAGGAAACACTGAATGAGGATGTAGTTTGAGGGGAAGATTCTGAGTTCAAGTTCAGTGAGGATGAGCTTGAGACATAGTGCAATATCCAGGTGGAGATGTCCAGTGGAAGTTAGAAAGAGGGATCTAGAGCTCAGAGAGGGGTGTGGGAGTGTGCATTTCTAATTTAGACTAATTTATACTAGCAAATTTCCTCTATACTCAAATGCAGAAATTTTAGTATAGAAGAGTAGTTTATTTTTTCAGAAAAAGAGTAGTACAGTGTAAGCAACAGTATTTAATCCTAGGAATTAATTCCAAGACCTTTCTGGCAAAAAAATAAAAAGATAATATATGTCGATGCCACCTCTTCTCTCTCTTTAAATTTCCTTAGCCATTCTGAAAACAATTTTCATATTTATTTACATTGTTATGCTTTTTTATTTTAAAAATTGTAGGCCCAATTTTTCTGAGATTACTTATACCCAGGGAGCAGTTCTGAAGACTTAAATACAATTCATGTTCAAACTTAGAAGAATCTATTTAAAAAAGTCAAATGACTGGATAAAAACACTCAGAGACAATGCTGGAGGTGCATTTACCACATAGCTGATAAGCTGATAAGAGTCTCTTGAAAATTTCTCTTTCTATTCATTCTTACCAAATGAAAAATGTGAGCAAAACAATATGAGCATTAAAAATAATATAATGCCTTTTCTGGACTGAGGAATCCTTTTTTCATGGCTGTTCTTTTTGAGGTACAGGTCTGTGTTGATTTATTAAAGTTATCTAATAGCCATCCAACAAATATTTATTGAGTTTCAATCATGTTCCAGGCATTTTTTTTAGGTATTAAAATATATCAATGACAAAACAGTAAAAGACCCCTGTCCTCGTGACTCTTATATTCTAGCAGGGATGGCAATTTCTGTTGTAAACTTAATCACATTACAGAAATGTGAAATAACATTTAAAATAAAAGAGGTGTTTTTTTTTTCAAAACCATATGCAACAAACCCACAGCCAACATCATACTGGATGGGGAAAAATTGAAAGCATTTTCACTTAGAGCTGGAATTAGACAAGGTTGCCTACTATCACCACTTCTATTCAACAAAGTGCTAAAGTTCCAGCCAGAGCAATCAGAGAAGAGAAGGAAATCAAGGGTATCCAAATAGGGGCAGAAGAGGTCAAACTATTGTTCTTTGCTGATGATATGATCTTATATCTAGAAAACTCCAAAGATTCTACTAGAATTGATAAATAAATCCAGCAACGTCTCAGGTTACAAAAATCAATGTACACAAATCAGTAACATTTATATATGCAAACAGCAGTCAAGCTGAGAACCAAATTGAAGACTGAATGACTTTCACAATAGCAACAAAGAAAATAAAATACCTAGGAATATATTTAACTGAGGAGGTGAAAGACCTCTACAGGGAAAACTGTGAAACACTGAGGAAAGAAACAGTGGAGGACATAAACAGATGGAAAACCATACCATGCTCATGGGTTGGCAGAATCAACATTGGTAAAATGTCTATACCTGCTGTCTCCAATCCCTAGACCAAGTCCTGTTACCAATCTGTGGCCTGTTAGGAAAGGGGATGTGCATCACTGCCAGAGCTTTGCACTGTGCCTTCCTGCCCCTCTGGCTGTTGACACCCACTCCCCCATTCCTGGTCTGTGAAAAAATTATCTTCCATGAAACCGGCCCCTGGTGCCAAAAAGGTTGGGAACCACTGGTCTATACTACATAAAGTGATCCATAGATTCAATGAAATCCCTATTAAAATACCAACATCATTTTTTGCAGATATGGAAAAAAATAATTCTAAGCTTCATATGGAACCAGAGAAGATCCCATATAGCCAAAGCAACCTTAAGCAAAAAGAATAAATTGGGAGGCATCAATTTACTAGACTTCAAGCTATACTACAAGGCTATAGTAAACAAAACAGCATGATACTGGCACAAGAAGAGAGACATAGACCAATGAATCAGAACAGAGAATCTAGATATAAAACCATCCTCATATTGCCATCTGATTTTTGACAAAGCAGACAAAAACATACAATGAGGTAAAGAATCCCTATTCAATAAATGGTGCTGGGAAAATTGGATAGCCATGTGTAGAAGGCTGAAACAGGACTCACACCCCTCATCACTCACAAAAATCAACTCACTATGGATAACAGACTTAAACCTAAGGCATGAAACAATAAGAACTCTAAAAGAAAATGTTAAAAAACTTTTATATACATTAGCCAAGGCAAAGAATTTATGAAGAAGACCCCAAAGAAAATCACAGCAATAACAAAAATGAAAAAAACAGGACCTGATCAAATTAAAAAAACTTCACTTAATTTCAGTTAGAATGGCTTTTGTCAAAAAGTCCCAAAACAATAGATGCTGGCATGGATGTGGAGAGATAGGGACATTCATACATTGTTGGTGGGACTGCAAACTAGTACAACCTCTATGGAAAGTAGTATGCAGATATCTCAAAGAACTAAAAGTAGAACTACTATTTGATCCAGCAATCCCATGACTGGGTATTTATCCAAAGAAAAAAAGACATTCTAAAAAGACACCTGCACTTGAATGTTTATAGCAGCACAATTCACAATTGCAAAGATGTGGAAACAACCCAAGTGTCCATCAATACATGAGTGAATTAGTAAAATGTGGTATATGTGTACCATGGAGTACTACTCAGCCATTAAAAAAAACTGGTGAACTAATACCTCTTGTATTAACCTGGATGGAACTGGAGGCCATTCTTCTAAGTGAAGTATCACAAGAATGGGGAAAGAAAAAAACAACACTGCATGTACTCATCATTAAATTGGAACTAATTGATCAACACTTATGTGCACATATGGAAATAACATTCATTGGAAATCACGCAGGTGGTGGTGGGGAGGAGGGGATGGGTAAATTCACACCTAATGGGTATAATATACATTATCTGGGTGATGGACACACTTATAACTTTTACTGAAAGGGTACAAAAGCAATTTATGTAACCAAAATCTTTGTACACCCATAATATTCTGAAATTAAAAGAAGAAAAAAAAAAGAAATGAAGTATTAATGCATGCTACAACATCGATTGTAAACCATTATGAAAAATTAAAGAAGCCAGTCACAGAAAACACATATAGTAGGATCCCATTTATATGAAATGTCCAAAATAGTCAAATCCACAGACACGGACAGTGGATTAGTGGTGGCCTAGAGCTGGGGGTGATGAAGGGCCTGAGGGGTAACAGCTGAGAAGTGAAGTAATTCTTTTTAGGGTAACCAAAATGTCTTAAAATTGATTGTTGTGATGGATACACAACTCTGTGAATATACTAAAAGTCATTGAATCACATACTTTAAAAGGGTCTCAGTAAGGCTATTTTTAGAAGAGAAAAAAAGGTTATTTTTTTATTGAACAAGCTTCATATTTCATATTACATCATAAAAGATATAAGGCTTGGATTATGAGAAGTCAATATCCACAGCATTTAAAATAATTTTTTGTTATATGAATGAATTAATAATAAAGCTATTATCTCAATAATCATAAGCTGATTGCAAAATGATTGTTTATCTCAGAAAAATCTTGGCAGAGTTAAAACAGAAGTTTCAAAAAATAAAACTTAGGGCCAAAATTAAGACAGTGTTAGGTTTTTAACTTTACTATTTGCATATTATTTTCCCCCCTTTTTATTTATTTATTTTTATTTAATTCATGATATTATGAGGGTACAAACATTTTGGTTACGTGTAATGCATTTGCCTCACCCAAACCAGGGTTATAAGCATGTCCTTACCCCATACAGTGTGCTCTACTTCCATTAGCTGTGGATTTGTGCTCTCCAAATGAATACTCAAAATTCAGTAGTGAAATATTAATAGTAGGTATGGTTATAAACAAGACATAGTTAAAATGAAAGTTTAAAAAAATGTATCCTAAGCCAAATTTCAGCATCATCATGATGACAGTTTTAGGATTTTAATTTTGACACCCTAGTCTCAAATTGGTATTTGATGTGGTTATAAACCTAGGCAGTATTGAAGTGAAAGTTTCAAAACAAATTAAAAGCAAGAGTTAACAAAAAAATTATATGAAGGCAATTTTAGAGTTTCTAATTTCGCACTCTAGTTTCAAATTAGTACTTGAAATTTAACAGTGAAATATTAGATACATTTATAAAACACCGTGATTGATTTTAATGTATGGTTTGTGAAACACTTTGTAATCACATGGAGTATCATTTTAGAAAACCGTATCATGATAAATTTGAATGGATTAAAGATACCCATTTCTTTCCTTGGCATGATACAAATAAATTACTAACGTATAATAATAACAATGATAAATATAAGTTACAATGCTACCATATACCTATGAACCTCTTTCAGATTAATTATGACATAATAAAATTTAACAGTTCCATATTTTTAAAAACGAACTTTTTTCTCTAACTGGCTTAATTTGGAGACAACTTGAACATCAAAAGGAATGATGATGCAATTTAAACCACACTAAATTTTAAAAATAATCCAGGGATGGTTGTTATGAAGGTTTTCTTTCTAGAAGAATGGAACTAATAAATACAGAGTGAATCTTAGAATTAGAAAATCACCATATTGTGACCTCCCAAGGGGTGACAAAAACATTGGTGGACTGTGATTGGGAAACAGAATAGTCTTAGGATATCCCACAGTTTTATTTATTAATTAAAAAGGGAAAAGGTGCTGAGAGAGAGAGAGGGACCTAGAGAGGAAGAGAGAGAAAGAGAATGTTCTTACCACTTTAACCAAATAGGGGAGGCTGACCCATGTGTAGTTTGAAGTTCATTTAAGTGAAGTTCTTGATGAAATGTTTTATCACGATCTAATCATAGATAAATGATTGGAAAAATTCAGATTTTCAGATATTTGCAGGACTATTGGCCAGGGCACTTCGAAGAATTCAAAGAAGAGAGAATATTGGTGGCCATGCTATGATGATTCCTCAGGTCCTTCCATGCGGTTTCTGATCTGGCCTGCATTACTCTCTTTGTGGTGGTCAGGGAGGTATGTACCACTGAGGCGCACACCTACTGCTGTCTGTGCTCTTTGGGAAATGACAATTTTCTCGGGCTGTGTGAGAAGAGAAATGTATAATGTAAGTATAGAAAGTAATATTTCCTATATGGGACCATTCCACTCTCTGCAATCTACTGGAGTCTAATTTCCACTGGTTAGTGAGCTATAACTTTAGTAATCAGTTTTTTTGAAATAGATTTTTAAGTCTGTTTTTCTAGATCTAAAGACATAAAGCTCAGTGTTCTTCTTGAAGGAGAATTAAGCACATTTCAATTATGCTTACCCCTTGGAATACCTGGTTTTAGTAAAAACTCACAGTTCATACTGAAAAAAACAAAAGGAAGATGTCATTTTTTTTTTTGAGGAGAGACTTTTTTGCAGTTAAACAGTTCACCAAGTGTTTGGAGCCCATGGATAATGCACTTCTCCTTTGCGTCTAGAATTATTCTTGGCAGAGAGATCATGTAGGGGAAGTAGTGAAAAATGTAGCCAACACCCCAGCCTGGGAAGAACCTGAAGTAGTGTCTGAACTTCATCTTTCTGTTTGCTCCTCTGCCCTTGGGGGTGAGTGGAGTGGAAGAGTTTGAGCTAAGAAGCAATTGCTTCTCTTGGTAGAAGAGTTTGCACTTCCTGTATGGGCATTTGGCAATAAATGACTCATTCTCTGACTTTGTTTTTAATGCCCTGGTGTTGATATATTTTCCTACATGCCAGAGGAAAAATATCTTACAATGCCACATGTAAAAGGTGGAAAAAGATGGGGTATCAGCATAGGAATGGAAGTTCAATTCTTTAAAACTTTATTGGCAAAGTAGAATTTACATAGGCTTTGGAAACAGGTAGCCCTGAATTTAAATTCTAGCTCTATTACTTACTAGCTGAACAACTTTACCCAAGTGATTTAAACTATTTAAGATTCAGTTCCCCCACTGTAAAATACAATAATACAATCTTTCTTATAGGGTAAGTATTAATTAAAATAGTATATGCACACACAGTAAGCTCCTAATAAAGAAAAGTTATTAGTACATTGCTAGGGAAGGAAAAGTCACCAGAAGACAAATGATATAGTTATCTTATTAATAATAGAGGGAAGATTCTTGTGGACAAAATTTGGAGTTGTATTTTAAGTGGTCATCTGTTTCAACAAAGGTAGTTTGTGTTTGCTAGGCTGGTAACAGAGAATATATCAAATTAACTTCTTAAACCATCCATCATCATGGAACATTAATATATAGAATTCAATGTATTTGTGGAGCATTTTATATTTTGTGCAATCATTTGTGCCTCACCTTCACAATGCTTGCCACATTTGCAGACCATCTAACATATTATTTTCTTAATATTTTCTTTCAAATTGACTCACCTTTAAAAAAAAACTTCATTTAAGCAATATAATCTGTAAAATTATTGGTTTGCTGTACGAGTTATGTTTTTCTAATGTACTCTAAAACAAATACCTTAAAAATTCCACCTACAATCTATGTACCTAATCATCTCAAGTACCTCCGGTGTTACGTTATTGCCCTTTGGAAAACACTGACATACATTATCCTCTTTGGTCCTCATAATAGTTATGTGAGGTACACAGGAAAGTCATAATTATCCCCATTTCAAAGATGAGAAAATGGTTTCATGAATAAAATCTCATAGTCAGTAAATTGCTAGAATTGGTCCTGGTACTCACGTTTTTAAAAATATCCACCTAATGTTCTTACTATAACACCAACTCCTTTAAAGAATGCAAACTTAGAGCTAAAATTAAAATTTTATGTATTTAGACCTATTTTGGAATTTTGTGGTCATTTGAATGTAGGTCAGTCAGAAAAAAATTAGCAAGCAAAGAAACAGAGAGCAGATTGCCAAGTTGTGTTATACAGCCTAAGATAGCTTCCAGTTATCTTAGCCTCCTAGTATCCATGGCTTTGAGTAATTCCCTTCACTTGAGTAACTTGTTTCTACCAGAAGAATATGGCAACCTTGGGAAGACATCATTTTCCTGATAAGTTTGCAAAAGATTGTGACTTCTATCTTGCTAGAAGATTTTCTTTCCTGCTGGCTTTGATGAAGCGAGCTGCCATAGAAGAGAGGCCCACGTGGCAGGGACCTGAGGGCAACCTCTGCTCAGCAGCAAGCAGCAAGCAAACTGATGTCCTCAGTTCAATATCCCTCAAGGAAATGAATCCTGCCAGTCATGGTGGAGTTGCCACATTGTAGTAGATGCCATTTTGAGTTTTCATTTTTCTATTTTTAGGAGTGTCTTTATTCTTTTAAAGAGCTTTGTGTACTCATTTTCTTTCTCTCTTTTCCTCTGTAGGAAATTTATATCACTGAGCTATCTATACTACTTGTTGGCTTTGATGTGAAGATGACTTTTCCTGCAGGTATTCCCTCTACAAAATTCACAAACCTGAATCATACATCCCTCACAGTATGCCAGCAAAATTAAAAATGGCACTTAAACACACTCAGACATATGTAAATGAATCACACTATAAAAACTTTTAACAAGTGCTGGCAAGTCAGATGGCAGACTTACCCCGAAACCTGTGTCTCCAATAAAACATCATAATTAAACACAAGGCTGACCATAAAGCATAACATATAATAACAATTAGTTGCAACTTTGCAACTGGTACAAGACTCGATTAGGAAGTTAAAAGTTAGTTTTCTCAGGTAGAAATTCTTTACCTATGCAGTAGGCAGCCAGCAGATTATCATCTATACTTGAGTGGTGAGATGCTACTTGTTCCAACAATCAACACCTGCTGACTTTTTGGTCCAAGAGGGGACAGAGGTGCTGCAGTTTTACCTGTCTTGTAAGAACAACATTAGTGTTTGCCATGTACTGACAGAGTGCCTCCTATGTACCAGATCCTTTGTTAGGCACTGAATGTGTTGTTTCTTTACACTCAGCCAACACTTGTCTATATTTTCCTTATATTAAACTTAGGCTTAAAGTGGTTTGCTGACTTTCCTAAGAATAAACAAGTAGTAAGTTGCCAAATCAGGGTGTGAACCCAAGTATGCTTGATTCATCAATCTGTGCTTTTTCTATCAAAGTTAAAGCCTTGATAAAAGACATGCAATTAATGAATATATGGAAGCTGATGAATAGGATACAGTTGTGGCCTTAAACCAGATCCTGTCGAACATGAGTTATTATAGAATAGGCAAGAGAAGCTTCTTCTCTGTTGCTACCTGGTTCTTGATTGGTTGTAGCTTGATATTAAAATTCTACTATTCTAGTTTATAGAATATTGATGCATTGAGGCTTGCATCAATATGACAAGCCTAAACTAATTAAATCCTGAGATTGAGCATGTTCTTTCTTCAGAGTGACTCTATGACAGGTGGTCAAAGTCTGAAAATGGAATAAAAGTTCCATGAAGCTATAGCATCACTTTTTCATTGTGTTCCTCTATGACTTTTTCTCTTAGGTGCCTGCTTTGGTGAGACATCACAGGAGAAATTGAGGTGAGAAGAACCTGGAGGTAGGATGGAGGAGATGAAGGAATTACTCAATAAAATTCAAATTCTTCTGTTCTGAAACAAAAATATTCTTTTTCCAGCTCAGTTTTTAAGGGGTGAAAGAAGGCTCTATACATGGGCAAAATGTCTTAGGGTAGCTGCTAATAAAGACATTGATTGCAATGAACTTTCATATCTTATAATTTCAAAATTCTGTGGAAATATTTATTATACTTAACCTTTCAAAAATCCTTAATAGCACACTGCAGTACAGAGGTTGGCAAACTTTTTCTCTAGGGGGCCAGATAGTATATTGCTTTGCCTTTGTGGGCCATGTGGTTTCCATAACTACTCAACTTTACTGTTGTAGCACAGAAGCAGCCATAGATAATACATGAGTGAACATCTGTGTTCCCATATAATTTTTTAGAATAAAAATCATGCAGCAGGACAGATTTGACACAAGGGTCATAGTTTGCTATGGCATAGTGGAAGGGGTTCAATTGGAGTTTGATTTTGGCTCTGCTATGTTAGCTAGGTATTCTTGGGACTGCAATTTAATTTAGGTTTGATGTAGTTTCCTTGTATGTACAATAGGGATAATAAAACTTACTTCACAATACTGTTATGAAGATTAAACTATGTAGCTAAATATAGCAAACTGGCCCTATAGTTTGGCATAGGTACCTAACAAATATAACTATAATAATTATTGTTACTGTATTATTTTAAAATTTCTCTTAGGTTTTTTAGGTTGTTTATTGTCTAACTAATGTATTAATATTTACAGTAAACCAGTAAGTGCTGTTGAGGGCAGCTGGAACTGTTTTGGTGATTCATCATTGAAGTTCTAGCTCTATTAGAAATAGAAAATTGCTTATAGATTGTTGGTGCTTGTTTTATACTTATTGAATTAATACTATTTCCTCTCAGTTCTTGTTTCTCTACTTTGAGTACTTGTCAAGGAAATATATAGATAAGGGTGCATATGTTTGCTTTACTTCTTTATTTTCCTTGATGGGTAATTGTGAATATGTTGATTGGCATCAAACATAGTTCTCAGCTATCCCCACAGCAATAAGCTTCTATTGACTTGAATTCAGACCAGCCCTGGTGGCCTTGTGAGTGGGAAAGTCTGGGTGTGTCTAGTTTGGTCTGTGGCACCAGGAGGGGCTGGATGCACCTGTTCTACTTGTGGAATGTTGGCACCAATGTAGTGGCTGCTTTTCTATCTATTTGTCTTTGCCTTCTTTGTGAAAGGTCATTGGCTGATTTGAGCTGCTGAGCTGAGCCCCACATCCTGTATATGCCACACCGGCTTTCCCTCTGTGACATTCTGCCTCATTTCTAGAGATAAGTTTGGCTCACAGAAGCGAGACTCTGGCTTTTTATCATTACAGATTTTCCTAGAAGGACAGAAGGCCATGATCGTATCGGAGGGTCCTGAGTCATTGTAGACGAGGACTTACTTAAAGAGAATTTTTTGACTGGAGGAGGAAATTGTGCCAATTGCAATGAAGAAGTCTTAGAACAAAGCGTGAGGTGTTGACTTAACTGTAAATATAAGGGCTACAGTTAACAGACAACTTTCCATTCCTGCTATTGGGGGGCAGGGTCAGTCCTCCCTCCTCTGTCTTCTTGAGCCCCTTCCCCACTCTCCCCTTTCCCTCTCTCCTTTCTTACAATGAAGAGTAAAGACAAATATGATAACAGATCTGCCTTGGGATGGTGTGAGGCAGGAAAGTCATTTAATAACAAAAGTTGGGTCAAAATTCACTTTCCTCTTTTTGTATTGAAATTAGAGTGGGCAAGGGCTAATTAGATTGGAGACTTTAGATATGAAGGTAACGCAAAAGTGACTGCTGAGAAAAAGCCTAAAACAGTCAATAGCACTTAGGGATAACATTAAAAGTCTTCACACACTATGCATTTAGATAATATTACAGGAAAAATTTTTTTTTTGGTAGGTAAAACAGCCAATCCAAGCACCCCCCAAAATAATAAAATATTTACTTTAAATCATTATAATTCTAGAGACATAATAGTGTTTAAGTTGCATCAAATAACAAGGTTAGTCTATAGCCTACATTGTTTTTTCCTGGCTATCTTTTTTCCCACTTACATGCATGTTGAGATGTTTCTATGCTAGAGCTACCTCATTCTTTTAAAATTATGAGATATTCTATAATTTAATGTATATTTATCTTGTTTCTTAGTTTACTTAAAGAGGTTTATGTAATAGTTGCCTCATCATGACAAAGTTAGGATACATGTGTCCTTTTAACAGGTGGTGTTTTCTTTCTTTTTTTGAGGGGGGACAGATTCTCACTCTGTTGCCCTGGGTAGCGTGCAGTGGCATCAGCCTAGCTCACAGCAACTCAAACTCCTAGGCTCAAGTGATCCTTTTTCCTCAGCCTCCCGAGTAGCTGGGACTACAGGCACGTGCCATGGTGCCCAGCTAATTTTTCTATTTTTATTAGAGTCAGGGTCTTGCTCTTGCTCAGGCTGGTCTCCAACTCTTGAGCTCAAGCGATCCTCCCACCTTAGCATCCCAGAGTGCTAGTATTACAGGCATGAGCCACCGTGCCCAAGGGGTGGTGTTTTCTACTGTAACTCCTCTGGATTCATGCAAACCTTTGAGAATGATCTTTTGAAACAAGCCTAAAATACCTTTGGAGAGGTATTATAGATGTTCATATATACCTCATGTCTATTTTCATGGCTCACCTGCATTAGAGATCCAGTTGTGTCAGTTTAATTTGAAATCCAGCAAAAACCAATACCATGGTTGGATTCTGGTAGAACAAGTTGCCACTAATCCATCCGTGGGATGGGACTGAAAGGTGGCTCCTCCACACCCTCAAAACAGTGTACCAATTTGGCTTTGTGCCTTTCTCCCCACTCCGCTTTTATTACTTTCATGTAATTATTTGTGTACATGTCTGGTTTACTCACTCTTTTAAGGGCAGGGATCATAACTTACTCTTCTCGGTATTACTCAGTGATTCTAGTACAAGGCCTGGCCCAGGGGAGTTGCTCAAGAAATGTGTCAGAGAAATAATTATACGTAAGCTAGAAATTCTTATTTGGATTCCTGTGTCTGGACAATTTACTTTCAGCTTTTTGTGTGGGATAAAGAAGAAATATGGGTTTTAGGTACATATTATACAGTACTTTAGGTACATTCGTTGTATAGTAGAATTTAATAGCTGCCACGCAAGTTCAGAATTCTTTGTGGTTTTCCTCTGTGAACTTCACCTCCATCACTAGCCATACCTCGGTGCTGGTGACTCTCATCCTGGCGTGTTTTGACAGGACTCTACCTGGTTTGCGTAATCTACATTGGCTTCTAGTTTCAACAAGAATTGTTTACACGCATTTAATTTTAGCTCTTGGGCTATAACATGTCATTGTTCTTTTTACTTATCTCCTTCCCTTACTTTTGGAAACAGGACAGACATCTTCGATTCTTGCTGTTCCTGTTTGGTGTGCTCTTAGATTAATTTTAGCTTTGCTTAATTTTAGCTTAGCTCTTCGGCTTTCATGACACTTCAAGACATTTTCCAGTCGTATTTCCTGTATAAGAAAATGTAGACTACTACATTACCAGAAAGGAAAGTGGAGATTGGAGGGCATTATTTACGTCATTCAGGGAACTTATCTCCTGGTTTGAAGGGAAATTAAAGCAAAGTATTTGAAATAATTTATCTATTGAATTGTTCTATATTCAATTCAAAATACATTCAACTCTTATTCAATTTTATGTGTTGCTGTCACAATGACTCTGGAAAAAATATATATCTGGGGCTTAGTTTAAATAAATAAATAATTAAAAAATGCTTAGTAGAATTTTTTTTTTCATATTTAGGGAAAAATGAATACCCTAGGAGCATAATAATGAATTTTGGGCAAAACATTATTTTCCTAAGTGTAGGCCATGAAAAACTGAAAGTACTCGAAACAGGCTTGCACAAGTGCCTTGAAATGTCTCTTGCACAATTCTATTTCTTTATAGTACTTACCCAATCATATTTCATAATGACTTTCTATAAACAATTTTCTTGACAAGAAGCTTAAAGATGCAAAAATAAAGGGAGCATTTTTTGGGAGAAAGTATTGTTATAGCTGCTTACCTCTACACTATAACAGACATAAAACTATGAATTTTTTTTAGTGCAATTTTTGTATGTCACTTCTCAAGGAGACAGGAAATTCGATACACTGTAGGAGGTATGAGTTTGCCACCTAGAGGAGAGATGTGAAATTCAAATTTTCTCCAAGTTACTTTAGTAGAATTCATTCATTTTGTCATTTAATTATTCAAAAAATGGTTAACTATCTACTAGGCTTAATTATTGTGCCAGTGCAGGTTTGATAAAACTGTTCAAGAGCTATGAGCTTGAAGAAACCACAAAGTATATCTTACTTTAATTCCTCAGCTGCCTCTCTTTAAAAACTTTTATTTTTAAGAGAATATATCCCAAATATCTGGATAATTCTAAATATCCATATGTGGGACAGATATTACTTTTACCTCTTGGGCTATAATAAAACTATTCTTTTTTATTCATCCTGTCCCTTTAATTTTTCTTTTTTGATCTTTAAGAAACAAGTTGGTTATGGACAAGATATAATTCCTTCTACCAAGGAACTCACAAGATAATAGATTAGTGACGGAGGCCAACAATTCTGTCATTAAAAATGTGACAGAGATAATTTCTAGAATAAATCCGCCATTTAGTAAAGACTATATATATATGTATTCTTGTACCATTTATTATATTTCAATTATTTTTAAAGTTAAAAAAATTATTTTCCTCCTTTTGTATTACAAGCAGTATCTGGCATAGTGTATGCATAGTAAGTATTGGAGAAATAGTGATTTTATTGTCGACTTGAACATTTTGGAGTGGAACTTACTTTGGAAAGAAATGCTGACATTCATTTGTCTGAGAAAATTTCCAATAATAACATGGATTCTTTCTCTTATCAATATTTATTCTCAATTAGATTTAGACATTTTTTTGCCAAATGATTCTAGGAGACAATGCATCAACAATATTTAAAATAACAAAAACATAAAACCACACATAATTTTTCAAGGCTAAGTATCATTAAAAGGGAATCTAAAGCGTTAGACTTTGTTACTCAGTGGAACTAGAATCATTAATATCTCACTCAGAGGAGGTCAGGTCTTCTTAGCAGTTTAACCTCCCCTGAGCTTCCCATGTTCTCTCTCTGCTAGGATCACCTCAAATCCTTCCAGGAGGCCTGTTATTATGAAACTAGTATGATTTTTCTTTTGGCCCTTGTCCTATTTACCTTCATGTGGCAACAAGAGTCAACTCTCCATATTTACAAATACTCTGTCACTGTTTTGGCTGTACCTCAATTGTGCAATATTTGTTTAATCTGTATTTTAACGTTTGTGTGAGTGGCAGTGTTGGTGTAATCTTTAGATTACACCAAGCTTCTAGGGGCTAGAGGCCAGCACCAGTTTCTACATTTTTTTTTTTTTTTTGAGACAAAGTCTCACTCTCTTGCCTGGGGCGAGTGCCGTGGCGTCAGCCTAGCTCACAGCAACCTCAAACTCCTGGGCTCAGGCAATCCTACTGTCTCAGCCTCCCAAGTAGCTGGGACTATAGGCATGTGCCACCATGCCCGGCTAATTTTTTTTCTAGATA